>CAUHTR010007853.1:11779-133825 GCA_959609185.1 Schmidtea polychroa
ACAAGATAATTTATAACTAATAAAATTATTGTAAAATTAATTCAATTGAAAATAATTAATTTGATTTAAAAATGATAAATATAAAAAATAAATTTTAATATCAACTTCTCCATCCCCACCTCTATACAAACGCTGTTTATTCCAATTGTAAAATATTAAATTAATTATTATTTCGTCTTATATTGAATGAAAACTGCTTAGTGATCTTGATATTAAAATAGACAAAAAAATTTCTTTTTATAAATTAATAGCAATAAATATTAATCGAATACTTCAAAATAAAATACCTGTAAATTCACATTATATAGGATAATATCTGCAAATGAAGAGAAAATTTTTCAATAAAATCAATTGGCATCCTATAAAGCATTTTAAATATTCCTTCTCGTTTTGATAATAACATATCGGGAAAATGTGCATAAAATAATACCTACTTTTCCAAGTCAATAAATAATAAACTTTTAATTACTACTTTATATCCAAATAATTTAAGCAATGGAATTGGAGCTGAATTTTGGTCAATGTATATTAAATCAAAGTCATTAAAATTGAAAATTATTATATATATAGCTGCGAATATTAAGCGCAAATATGCAAAAAATGCACAAAACCGACCAAAAATAGACGCTAGGCAAAAAATTTTCCAACTACTGTGACATTCAAATCGCCATTCTTTGTTTCATCAAAACAATGACTTGTATCATGATGATTAGTGACCATAGTTCCTTTAAATCCATTTAATTTTAAAGCGCCCTTGCTGCGTCTACTATAGCACGCTCAGCACCACCAATGCCTAGATCAGGGTGTAAAAAACTATTTTATTATTCATTATTTAAAATATGAATAGGTTAGTAAAATATTTTTTGAAAAAATGTTTCTGAAATTAATTAACAAAAAATATTATACATTGAATTATTAGGTTACTAATGTTTATTTAAACAAGTCAATTTCGTTATTAGTAAATGTAAATTTCATAATTTAATACAGAAATATTAACTATTTTCATATAAATTGAGCAAATAAAGTTTAAAATATTTAGC
Source organism: Schmidtea polychroa (assembly GCA_959609185.1). Classification (NCBI taxonomy): domain Eukaryota; kingdom Metazoa; phylum Platyhelminthes; order Tricladida; family Dugesiidae; genus Schmidtea; species Schmidtea polychroa. The sequence goes on from CAUHTR010007853.1 coordinate 12,820, forward strand.
TTATTTTTTATATATTTTTTTAAAATTTTAAATTATTTATAATTGATGCACTTGGTAGAAGAAACAAATATGACAATAATATCAAGGTAAAGACACTTTTTTATTCTGGAAATTGTACGTTAATATAGAAATATTAGGATAAATAATTAGAAATATACAGATAATGTATACTTTATAATATTTCAAATTAAGTGAATCAGGACAGTGATGGTCCCTTAGCTCACCAAGAAAACAAATTATTAACTATAAAATTTTAGTTTAATTTATTGACTTTGCCCTTGGCAAATAAATGGGAAATATTTAGAAATAATAATGAACATAGTAAATCATGTAAAACATTTTATCGTAGTTTAGTAACTGAGCTATATGTCCTTCTGAATAACTTTCAGCATCTCCTCATTTTGTATTCCATATTGCAGAATTAACTTATTCTACTAATTTGGCAAATGGATAACCGACTCTGTAATTTTCCATTTGCCGTCATTTTTGAAAGAACTTCATTTACAATATGTCCCTACAATTCAAATGTAATTTTCTGATTGTCGTCAGCCAATAACAATTCCAATATGCTTGATCAGTGTTTATTCTTAAACATTCTAGCTCACTCTTCCTAAACTTTTAAATTCTTCATAGGTTGTATTTAATCTTTAATCATTCCTTCATCGTTTTCAAAATATACAAGTCACTTAAAAAATTTATAATAAATAAATTCTGATGGCAATCTTTGCTATTCTTTCGACAGAGTTTTTACATAGATGGCTCCTAGAGTAAACTTTAGAAATTGAAATATTACTGTAATGTATAGTTATTTTTATTAGTATTTTAGTGTTCACAATTAGGGGTTGTGAACACTAGAATATAAATTGTTACCATCTGGGAGATCCAGATTTTTAAAAAAAAAACTATATAGCGATAATTCACTATAGTGAATTATCGCTATAGAAAATCGAAAAATCGAAGATTAGATAAGAAATTTGGAAGATTGAAATAAGAAGAAAAAAAATCTCAAAAGCTCCATAATATAAAAACGACTGAATCGAAATTATCATCTATTTGAGAAAATCCATCAAGAGTTCCGTAACTCAAAATTAACAGGTTTAAAATTCTCATTGTTTAAGAAGATCCACCAAGAGTTCCGAAACATAAATAATAGAATTGAAGTCCATATTATTCGAGAAAATTCATTATTAGTTTCGAGGTATAAAATAGCAGATTGGGAATTCTTATTACTTCAGAAAATTCATACGAAGTTCCAAGGCATAGAACAATAAATTAGAAGTTTGAAAGAACACAGAAGTGACAGAATTAAAGTTTCCAATCTACCCCCCCCCAATACATTTTAATTACTGAATCTCAGTCTAATTCCTCAAATCCATCCATCAAATTTTCATTCCAACCTTTAGAATAATACCTTCCATAATTATACGAACTCCTTCAACTGAATCACAGCCTAATCCCTCAAATTCACTACAAACCTCCGGACTCAAGGTTTTAGAATTTTTGTTTGTGAATAAAAGTTTTTGTCATAAGCTATATTATTGTTAATTATTATTCTATTTTTATCCATTACACAACACTCACCCCGACTGTCCCAATACATTTTTATCGGTGACTCTTTCGGGCTCGTCAAATTTCCAACCAAACACTACAACTAATAAACACCCACAAATATATAAGTAACCTATAACCATAACAATTACTATAAAGCATAATTTATTATCATCAATATCATTAATAAATAAAATCTCAATAAGTAAACTAGATATAGAGTAAATCAAAATTCAAAATATGCGATGGGTCCTCAATTATTATAATACAATTTCGACGAATGAAAGATGCGCCTGAAGTTCACAAATAAAATACATGAAGAAATATAATCACAATCAACATGATATCAAGCCCTTTTGTTTAGCTATTCTGATTTTGCTGGTTATTTTCGAAAAACATGAAATCCTGAACATAACATGATAAAGTAAATTTAAAGAATTTGGTTAAAATTTTTTTTTTGAAAAATAATTGGTATTCAAAAACTTTGGGAATAGGAAACCCAACACAGAATAACTTTATTCAATTTCAGTCAAATTACAATTTGTCACTATATTTGCACTTTTCTCGTTATTACTCGTTAAGGTAGATAACTCGAGGGGTAATCACTTTTCTGGTACGAGAACTTAACTTTTTTCCAATAACGATATTTCAATCTTTGATCTGTGATCGCCTGATTCTTTCAGCTTCACTTTGTTTCTTCGACCAACTAGCGGCTTGTATGTTTCTGAGTGCTTTTTTATACTATTTCTGAGGGCAGAATTGAATTAATTGAAATTAATTATCTCTTGGGAATCCTAGATAATCCTTTGAGGGTTTCAAAATTATTTTAATTTGTTTATCTTAGATTGGGGCTCAGAATATTCTCTTTTATCTGACCGATTGGGCTTTCTTCAGAGCTCAGGCTTCCCACTGGCTCGGACTTTTTATTACAGATTAATTAATTTGTTTTTTGCATTAACTTTCTCTGTGAACCCCTTATTAAGTTTTCATTATAATTTCTGAACTCGCCTATCGATTAGGCGTTCAACCATACCCGATATTGATTTTTAGTAAGTTTTAATTAATTTTGCACTTTTATTGATTTTACCAATATTTGTTATGTTCCAAAATTAAAGCGGTAAGACAAGATAATTGCAGCCAAAATTATGAAAAAATTAAAATATATAATGCAAGCGTAAATAAAAATTTCAAATAACAAAATATTAAATTTTCGATCAATGTTCATATAATACAAATATATACATATAAAGCAAATGTTCAATAATTGTTCAATGAATAATTGATTGGATCGGGATGGCTGTCGAAGATGCTGGTACTTGAGAACGTATAGCAAATAGCTATGTCTATTGATTACATAGCAGAATTGCTAATATTTCCTTTTCTGCATTACTTTGGCATTTTCATTCCGGAGACTTTGTTCCACGATGTCCGGCCTGTAATTAACCACCAACTTCTCCCATGTGCTTACTTCTTTGTACAAAATAGATGAAATGATATAGGAGCCATTATTAGCCTCCAATACTTCGTAATCGGGGAAGTTGGACACAGCTACTTCATGAATTAGGCCCACGTCGTATTCCTTGATACGCAGTTTCCATTTACTATCGGGTCTCTGCAACCAACTAGGGTTTTCTATGTCAGCATCTTCCTGTATCTTAATGGAATTGCCTTTACCAATGAATTCGCCTTCTTTCATGATGATAGGCTTGCCTGCAATCATGGGTTCGACTTTTGTTGCCAATATCTTGGTCAATGCAGGATCTGGTGGCTGATATTGGATTTCCAAGAGATTATCGTCTTCATCCTGGATGGATATCCGAGGCATTTTCTTTTTCTTTTAGGCTTGCCTGCAATCATGGGTTCGACTTTTGTTGCCAATATCTTGGTCAATGCAGGATCTGGTGGCTGATATTGGATTTCCAAGAGATTATCGTCTTCATCTTGGATGGATATCCAAGGCATTTTCTTTTTGGTACTCTTCGGGATCTCCCTTTTCCTCTTTGTAGAAGTAGGAACGATTTTCTCCTTTGCTTCTTTCTGTATTGGTTCGACAGTGGTTGTCTTTTTGAATTTGAAGTCCTGGAGCTTAAGCAGTGGAACTGTAGCATGGGGTAATGCTCCTACCCTGGATGCGCCCAACGGGACCAATGGTTTCAAGATCTTGGTGACCCGTTCAAGCAGTTTGTCTGCTGGTGGTGATTTCTCAGTCTCCAGTTTAGCTGAATTCACAACTCTATCATCATTGGTAAGCGTGACTTGAAGACAATTATCGTCGTCGCTCTCGCAAGTGGCGTATTCGTCTTCGTTAGCAATTAAGATAGCTGGAGGCGACAATGAATCTTTTCCACTATTTTCATTAGCTTGGTTTTGGGCGTGTCTTCTTTTACATAGCTCTCCATAGCTAAGGGTTCCTGCATGCTTGATGTTCTTGCTTCCTGTTTGTTTTATTTCTGATGTGACCACATCTTTTCGGGTATCGGGTGAAATATCATCAACCCAGATGTCTCGTAGCTTTTCGTATATATATAGTCGTAACATCATTCTCTGTTTGAAGGTCAGAGAAATGATGCGCCTCTTTTCCTGTGACAGTTTTGTTATGTATGCTAAACGGTAATACCCGTTGCATTTCTTTAAGTCCCTTTTTTCGAGGCATTTGGTTGCGCCTAGCTCACGAATTCTAAGAGTGCGCTGCATTGGAAATGTAATCATTTCCAATAGATCCTTCACTACTAAACCCAAGATGATTTTTCCATCGCAAATTTTTCTGATTCTTCGGCACAGTCTTCTCTCTCAAACTGTCCGATCAGTTCTCTTTCGGTCATACCATGCGCGTGTAATTGGTAATGTTTGACCTGCGATCTGGAGGTAACTCTAGTATTAAGGATTAAATCGCCGTTAAAATGCGAAATCGAAATTGTCACTATTGATGGTTTGAGAAATTGGCGTAACCTAGCGTAATGAGCCGCTACGAAAATTGTAAGGTTATCCTCTTGTCTGGGGTCCAACCGTTGTCTCACAAAAGATTTGAACGTTCCAATATCTTTGTCGTTGACATTGTACGTCCAATTTGGCTCGTTGAACCATCTCGTTTGTAACTCTTTATTAGGTTCCAAGATCTTCATAGCGACGACGGTGTCCATTCCTTCACATAATAGAGAGATATTCTTTTCTCTTCCATCCACATTTTCGATTTCGAGGGTTGGATGCTTTTGAAGCAAGATGGGACTAGTGGCGCCAGGAAAAAAACCGTAAATGGTTTGTTAATGGCGTGTATCCACAGGTGGTTAATTGCGCAATGTCTGCCAAACTCGGGCATGACATCGGTAAGCCTAATGCTGGCGTTATGCTTGCCCGGAATTCTTGTTATTATTATTTGCCGTTTAGGGCTTCGTCAAATTTGAAGTTATTGGGTATGCCCGAGCAATGGCCGTAGAACCAGTGCCGTCGCCTTTTTCGACTTTGATCGGTTATCTGCTTTTCCAGGTTTTTATATATAAGCTTCTCTTTCAGTAGTGTAGTAGCACGTATAGGTGCTATGTCTTCCTTGATATTGGGATATTTGATGACTCTGCATTCCTGAAATAAAAATGATTAACCAAAATATCAGGTATACTGATAAATATATAATAATATGCTAAAAAGATATGCATGAGTCTTGCTATAAAAGATCTACATATGCTAAATTTTAATGCTACCTGGAGCTCTACATAAATATAGATTTTAATATATATAAATATTCATATGATTTTTCCCTCGGGGAAGTCTGTAATTGTCATAATTGCGACATCATCACTCCGTCGTAAGCCCTTATGACTTGTCTAAAATATAGCTTGGTCCAAATACCCATAGCTATCAGTGTAGTTGCTAGTGATAATACTGCCGAAACCGTGATCCATACCCCTATGGGTATTTTCATAATGTATCCAGCTTTGAAGTTTGTGAGAGCATTGCAATCACAACAGTTTGTCAGATTTGGAGTCGCCTGGCATGATATTTGTTTGATAGGTGGCAATTGTCTGAGATGTTGCCACATCACGGGATGTATCACCATGTTCTCCCTGACTACCTTTTGTGGTATTTTTGTTGTAACTGGATGCCAAAGAGGTAATACCTCTTCAAATACCTCGAACCACCTGTCGTTTTGTCGTTTCCTCGGACTATAGTATATAACTAGAACCGAATATTCTTCGGACTGATTAAGATACATTTCTTTGGAAGTGGAGTTATGATCTAACCATACCGGTTTTCTTGTGGTTAGTCCATTCAGTAAATTGACATTTACCTTCTCACCACGAGTTTGCCGACGAAACCTTACTCTGTGTTTTTCGTAAGATGTCGATATGCGATTTGTGAAATCCGCCGTCCTAAGTATCCAATTTGATACATGGTAAGTGTAAGGAGTTAGTAAACCCCTATATAAAATTACTATGGTTAAATGGTAGAAGTGAGATCAGTTAGTAGTAATAATTATTTCTGTTAAATTTTTATATTTAAATTCTATATTAAATTATCATATTATAATAAATTATATTAAATTAAATCAATTAAATGTATGACCAGTATTTACATTAATGTTAATAATTATCACGCCTCGGTGTTTAAATACGCGAGTAAACGACAAAAATTTGAAGTTGTTATAAAAATAAATGCTTGAAGAAGATTTGAATTTAATTACGTCTAACAGTAAGTATACCAACCACTCTGATATAACCTTGATGCGGCGATGTGTAGTTTGTAATCTGTCTCGGCTTTTAAATCGTATAAATCCAATTCTCTTTCTAGTGAGTTAAGTTGACGGACCCCTAAATACTTATTGTAGAAATGCAGATTGAATTTTGTGGCATTATCACACGTTGTAAGTATACGGATTCCTTGATAAGTTCTTATAAAATGTAAGTAGTCTACTTGGATTACCATAAAAGTGACTGATTTTGGAACACCCCGAGATCTCAAAGGGTATCGGTGTCCTGATGAATCATCAGTGATGTTTGGTTTCACCGGTTTCTCTATTGCTTTTGCTTTTGAATTTACTGGAATCCCTTTAGATGGGATTTCACACTTTTTACACCGGTTAGCATGTACCATTATTGGTTCTAATTTTCGGTTGGCTACAAGTTGTAGTATGAGATTCGTATCTGTAGTTCTCAATAGCTCATATGAACCTTTGAAATTTCGCATAAGTTTTGGTGATAATCCTTTCCTGTTATAATGGCTTTCCAACATCACCTGGTCTCCAACCATCATGCCATGTTCCTTGGCTTTTCGATCATGATAATCTTTTGATGTTTTCCTGATTATATTTTATACTGAGACCTGCATTAGCCCATGCTTCCTGCATCATTTCCCTCATTTCCATTAGATAATTTTCTTGGTCTAAATACTGTGTTGCTTTTAGATCTACTGGCATTTTACTTTGCCTCAGGTACATTAGGTAAAAAGGTGTTTCACCTGTTCCTTCGTGTACCGCATTTCTGTATGCAAATAAACAGGATGGAATATGGATATCCCAGTCCGTTTGTCCTGAATTTACATATGATGCTAACATGCTGGCTAATGTTCCGTTGAATTTTTATACTAATTTGTCCGTTTGTGGGTGATATGGGGAAGTGTTCAACTTTAGAACTCCAAAATAATCGTTTATTCCTTTGAGCAAATTGCTCATGAAATCTGCTCCCCGATCCGTTAATAGCTTTGTAGGTACTCCATATCTAAAAAATATTTGTTCCACAAAAATTCTAGCTATTGTGTCAGCTTTGTGATTAGGCATCGTGTAGGTTTCCGGCCACTTAGTCAAATAGTCGCAGAAGACTAATATGTACTTGTTTCCGCTATTAGATTCTTTGAATGGCCCCAACACGTCGATTGCCGTCATTTCCATAGGTCTTGATGGTACTGGCATCGGCTTCATTGGCACGTGGGTTTCTTTTCGGTATTTCTTCTGGTGATACAAATCTTACATGTCTGACACCAGGTTTTAACGTCTTGTTTCATATCTGGCCAAAAATATTTTTGTTTTAATCTCGACAATGTTTTCCTTGTTGACAGGTGTCCTCCTAAGGCTCCGTCATGGTACTGTAGCATGAGTGCTTCCCGAAATTTCTTAGGAACCATAATAACGTTATCTCTCACGTCTGAATATTTAACTAATCCTTCCTCCAACACAAACTTGTCTTTATTCTTTTCCAAATATTTCGTGAATTCTGTGGGCACGTATTTTGCTTCCAAGGCTTGACGTATAACATTGATCTCTTCGTCAGATTTTTGCGCCTCCATTAAATCAGCTAGCCTGTTGGCTTCTCTGGTCAATGTGAAGATAGTTCCTTCAAGCCGCCTTTCCTTCACACCTTCCGCCTCTTCCTCCTGGTCCATTCTAGATAATGCATCTGCGTTCTCATTATGATCTCCCTTCCTGTAATGGATTTCTATGTCATATGGCTGTAAAATCAATGCTAATCTGACCAGTTTTGAGGTGTCCATGGTGTGTTTTGTCAACGACTGTAATGGTCTATGTGTCAATTTCGATTTTAAATTTATAATTCTCTCTTTTGGATATGATTTATTATTATTATGTCAATGAAGGCCTTATCTTGTAGTCGAAACTTCTTTCATTAAATACATTATTTGCAGCAAAAGGCTTAAATTATCATTTTATTGTTTTATTATTATTATTATTATTATTATTATTATTATTATTATTATTATTATTTATTATTATTATTAATAATAACATTTAAAGACAGGAAAACTAACTATTAAAAACACAGCGGCCAACATTGTTGCTTTCATTTTAACATCAAGATCGATTGGAACTAAAATACAGAAATATAACATTATAATAAAGTTTAGTGAGACAAATTATTACAGGAAACGCCGAAGTTGTCAGCGTCCGTAAAGTATTCGTGAACAAATCCCGACCACTGTTTACTAATTCTCCCGAGTTCAGTTGACATATCCGATGAAAATACCTATCAAATATTAGTTATTTACCCTTTAGAAAATGATGGGAAAATATTTTATTTACAATATTTATTTTTGCATTGGGAATTTGAACTGAATTTTTAAAATTAAAACTTTTGTAAAGATAAACACCCTAAACCTTTCATTAGATAAAATAATCAATAATCAATAATAATAATCAATAATATTAATCAATTATAATATTAAATAATAATAATCAATAATATTAATCAATTATAATATTAAATAATAATAATAATCAATAATATTAATCAATTATAATAATACGAATTTTTATGGATTATTATTGTATAATTTAATAAAACGTTAATGGTGTTTATCCTTACAAAAGCCCAAATTACTTTAGATAGTGATATTTTATTTTTAGCCGGTTAGTTCGTAAAGTAAACTTTGTAGAAAATAATTAAAAATAAAAGTGTAAAGGTGCTAAAGGTGAGTCTTTGAAAATCTCTGAATGCTACAAAAAGAAGTAGATATTGTCTTCAATAGAGCTGAAGTTTTATTGCTGTTTTCTAATTCGGGAAATATATGAAAAAGACAGCAATGTGCAATAAAAAAGCAAATTCTGGAAATTTTACTGAGATTTAATCAAATACAATTTCGAAAAGAATTGAATTACGAGAAATTAAGGCCTACAAACAAATTGAATACGAGTGAATATTTGTTGAAAGTGATTTATTTGTCAATTAAAAGCAAAGAAAGTGAATTAAAAACCCAAAAGAGAAATTAATCTGTGATATTTAAATTGCAAGCAAGTTATTAGTTGTTGAACAAGCAAGAGTGTTCATGAGTTAATTTATTATATCTGCAGAGTGGAAACAAGATTATATTTGTGTTTAATAAATTCAATGTTAAATATTTATTGTCATTGTAATTACATGCTTGGAGTAGCTTGATAGTAACTACTTTATTTTCTAACGACACCAAATAAACGTTTGATTGCAATCTTGTTAAATTAATGATTGGTGTATTTAGATAGACCCAGTTACATTGGTAACGTATATCAGTTCAATCTAAATTAATAATTTATCAGCTGCAAGATGAAAAGTTACGAAGATATCGTAAAGAATAAAACAGCGAAATTAACATCGTTGCCGCGAACATCGATTCCTTTTTCTTGAAATTAAAATGACTTGACTCCTTTGTACTGTTCATAAAAAGGAATAACTTACTAAAGGAACTTTGATTTTGTCATTAACAAATTTAAATACGAAAATAAAGGTCTTAAACACAAGGAACGGGTAATTCTTAGACCTAATTGCTCTTGGCGATAAAGGAAATGAAAGGTAACATTGGAGGGAACAGGCAAAAAACATCAATTGGAACTGGATCGTTATAAAGATAATCTAGAATAACAAGTAAATATCACCAGTTGAAATTGCATTCACTAACGTTTCACTTGGCATAAGAACATTTCTTAGTGTTTTTATAATACTGTAGTTATTTATATACAGGAACCCTCGATTAACACGGTACTTGAATAACACGATTTCGCTTTAACACGGTTAAAATATCGCGGCACACTAACTTTATCACCTAAACTGAAATGAAAATTTGAAATTAGATGCTTTTAACGAATAGTTAGGTTCTAATATTTGTATCATAAAAGATGATCGAATCGTGTCTTTCTACCAATCGTGTAGGACAACAAAGTTGATTAAGTTTCTAGAGCTAATTCATTAATTTCTTCGTATAATAATGCATTTCGTTTTGGTGTTTCAAAAGAAGCATAAACTTTTTCAACTGTTCCAAAACAATTATTGACATTACGTGTTTTCAAAGACTTAGATAGCACTAGATTTAGGAATTAGACTACACAATGCACATACATAACTGTAGGGTATTAAACAAAAAAAGAGCAATTTATATTGATTTAGTTTGATTTCAATTCTACCTGAAGATGACAGTGATTCTGTCGAAATATATTGTACTAAAATATATATATATTGAATTTGGTGCTTTTCGTTAGATTTAAATCGATGTCATTATTTAGCGATTGTTATAATAAATCAAGATTGTCACAATAGGGAAGTTTCTCTTTTATAAAATTTACAATGTTGAATATTGACAATTTCTATCATTTAAAGATTATTAAATAATTATTAAATTGATTACTGGAATAACGATTTATTTATAATGATTTATTTATAATGATATTTATAATGATTTATTTATAATGATTTATTTATAATGATATTTATAATGATTTATTTATAATGATTTATTTTAACAATTTTCCAGTTATAATCAGGAATGTTCTGCTAATTTCTTTATTATTCATATTAATAATTCTACATTTTAAAACTTTTCTTTAATTTTAGTTTGCTCACTTTTTATCCTTTTTTAAAGTTTCCAATCAAAAGTTTTTACATTTTATATCCACAAATTTCATGATAGTATTTACATATTTTATTTTTTGAAATTTTTTCATCCGCATTCCCATAGTCCCACTACCCAGTTCATTTGATAACTATATAACAAATTGACTATTTTTCCTAGAATTTTCTAAAAATTATTAGCTATTCAGTAAAATAATCTTTAAATTAAAAATCAGTCTTGTCATATAAATAGATTTAAATCCACGAATAATTTTCAACCATACCTTAAATTCCTGATCCCATGTGCAACATGGTCCTTGACAAATACAAATAGGTCCTCTTATTTGTAACATAGTTTCTTCATCGGCATTTTGAATTGCGTAACTTGGTTCGAGGCAGCTTGATCTAGATTAGAAAAAACTGAAAGAGAAATGTAGTGATCTGAATTTCGAATTACATTCTGTGCCTTTTTGGTAATGGTTTTCTGGGTTTTAAGAGAAAATTTCTCGCGAATAATGTTTTTAAAATAAACATTAACTTTTGGTGAATTGGCTTTATATCATTTCGAATGTTTTATGTTTTGTGATTTTATTTAGTGAAGACTTGAGTACATTTTTCGTTTTTTATATTTATCAAAGGGATTGTTTTCGGTAAGATTTCCTAAGATTTTGATGTCATTATTAGGTCGAAAAATTTCTAGAACAAGGAAGACCTCAAAAAATGTTGATGAACTTTCAAATATAAGGAAAGATTAAAATTAAGTCATTTCTAAGAATTTTATTCATGCTCTACTTTATGGTAGTTAATCTTTTAATGTACAATCGAAATAGAAGGTTAGAATTCGAATTGCACATCGAGACATTCACATAGAACTCAATCGTAAATTTTAATCTAAATTCTTTCGAGACAATTACCAATTGTCCAGGAGTTTTGCGAAAACTTATTTTATTATCAAATAACTTGTCAATGTTTACTTTCTCATAATTTCGCCAATTGTCAACCATTCTTAACAATCTATCATTGGGTATTTCATTGTATATTATGTCACAGTAATGGTTTTTATTCTACCTATATAGTTCAAGACTCTCATTGAGTTTTTCTTCTAAAACTCGCATGTATTCCATTTTATCAATATTTTGATAATTGCAAGTTTAAGGTTCTCTTTAGTAATATGGATAAACTGGCTAAAAATGTTCTGAAATAAGAATTATCAAGAATGGCGAATTTATTAGAAAGAAATCAAAATAATATTATAAAAGAATACAATATGCCTTCGAATACCCAGGAATTCAAACACGTCTAAATACGATTGGTAAAAGTTGTAAATGTATTTTTGAAAGACTTGATTGGAAAAACCCAACAGAAACTTATCTAAGAATTACTTTCAAAATTAGTACAAGAAGTAAATAAATTCAAAGGTTTTTCCATTACTTTTAGTTACTGCAAAACTCTTCCCTTATGAAAATGAATGAAATCGCAAAGAACTAGGGAGATTATGGAAATCAAAATGCGATAAAAAAGTATTTTAATACTAAATGTTATTTCATTTTTATTTTATTGTAATAATTTTAAGATAAAATAAAATATAAATAAACTATTACTGTTGAATAACCCGGCCAATTGCTTGGCCTGGTGGAGCTTCAACGGTTAATTCTTGGGCGCACATGTCTATACCTGCACAACAATGGCAACACGGGCCAGCACAACATTTAAATTCTCTCATAGCTCTGATGACTTCTGTGCCCATATTATCAGTTATATGCATTACAAATCCCCGTTGAGGGCCACAACATTGACGAGCACATACGTCAGATTCTAAAAGAAATGTTATACTCTAAATAAACTATAAATTTCCATTATTTTTATCAGTGGATTTAAGAGAGAAGGTATTATGATTCACGAAGTAAATAAATTGAGTAAATACCTTGAGCAGAAGTCATATATTCGGCAATTTATAATATTGGATAGAATCATTGTTCAACATTTATCCATACAATTTAGCACAAACATTTCCATATATTCAATTTTAAAATAATGTCATGGCATCTTAATCCTTGAATACCTCACAAATGCATTAATATTATTATCACAATAAGAAATACGCCATTTATTTATTATAAGAACTTCTTTCGATTATCATCTCTGATTTCTTTTCAATTGACATTATATCAAAAGCAAAACATCAATATCTTTATTGATTCATAGTCAATTTTGTAATAAATATATCTATCCATCAATAAATATGCAAAAATTACAAATCATTTAGCTTTGATTTTGCAACAACTACGACCATCATTCGACGTGCTTTATATGAACTAGTTATTAAATATTTGGTTAGAAATATCTTCAAATTTCAATCCGATAGTATAATCCTTTTTAAGAATATTTCTCTTCCAAGTACGATATTCGTATTTCATTTTTAGTACAAATACTCAATGAATAAACTATTCGAAGTAAAAGACAAGTCCGATATAATGTCTCAGGACAATGCCAAGATTTATTAATAGTCTTATGAAGAATATATAACTATAATTAGCAAACAAGTGATGTTACGCCACGTTAACTGTTCTAAAAATAGTAATAAATACTTGTAAATTTGGAAGTTTAAAATTTCAGTCTTTATAAAAGTTAACATGAATAATGAAAATTTTCACCTTAGGCATTATGTAGTCTACGAATTCGTAAAACAACAATAGTGTATTAATAACAAAATTTTAAACCTGGATACCAAAACCTAATCAATCTAAATTGCGAAAAGGAAATTGTTTTAGGGGGAAAATGTGTATTTCCTATTTAGATATCAATTGTTACAAAATTCCCAAATCGATAATTACATTCAATATCAATCTGCCAAACATTTCATGTTGCCAAAGGTGCAAATTATTTTTCAACTTAATATTTGAATTGCGATCTGTATGCAATTGATAGGCAGTTAATAAGCAAACACAATTATAAACATTTTGAGAGAAATCAATTAAATAAATATTTTCCCAACAGTTTGTGAAAATCTATTAGAGTTTAATTAGATTCACTAATTATAGAAATTGGAAAATTTAGATTTTCCTTATATCAATACAATGTGCCACAAATCGTTAGAATTTATTGAAATTTGGCTAAAATTATTTTCAACTCAACATGATTAAAACGGTTGGGCAAAAGAATGCAAATGACCAAAGACAATATTAAAAAAGGAATTATGATATGATGGCTAACTTCATTAATATAATAAAGTTTATAATTATTTACATTATTTTAAAACATTAAAATATATAATTAAAGATATATCATAATTAAAATATATTAATTATGGGTTGTCCTCTAGCACCAACGATGCCTTCAAATTTTTTTGGCAAGCTGAGAAAAGAAAATTGCATGTGGATATTTTTCTTATAAACATCAGAGGCATGTATAAGAAACGGAGAAAAAATCATCACTTGCTTTCTTGGATCTCTTAATACAACACAAAGAGAAACACTATAAGACAAGAAATTTATAGAAAACCAACTGATACTGGTCTCTATACTTCATCCGAAAGGATTTGTGAATTCAGGTATAAAATAAATATATGGTGAAGGGGTTGATTTATCGTGCATGGTCTTTGTCTTCTACTTTGTAAATTCAGTAAAAAGTGTTGACAATATTGGTTGAACTGTTAATGAAGAACGGTTATTCAAAATCCTTTTTATTAATTATGGTAAAAGAGACTGTTGATAAATTTATTAAAAACCTTAAGGATCCATGTTTAAGGAAATTTGGGTGTGATGTTGTTGAGGTGTGTGAGTCTGATGAGTTAAATAAACAAAACTTTCCAGCACACGACCTCTGCTAAGCTATCGAATACTATTGTACTATATCTATTTCATATTTAGCATGAGAACTCATATTAATTTATTGGCAAGCTGAAAAATATTTTAATTGAGCTGTTTTATGGTGTTAAGAAGATTAATTTAAATATTACGAATTAATCTAAATTTTAATATTCACCATATTCATCGCGTGGTAAAAAAAATTAAAACTGGAAAAGAATTATATATTATTTCGAGAGATTTATTATGATAGAATTAACAAAAAAGTTCCAGTTAAATAAATGTTATAAGTAAATATTTCTATTATATATTAATTTATTAGATTTTAATGTGTTATTTCAGCCCACATTTTCAATTTTTAACAGCTTTCATCAAATTATGAATTATAGTTTAATGTAATTCCCGGCTGAAGGCAACCGGATATTCCTAACTTGAATAAATCTCTATTTTTTAATGTATTATCATTATTATTTTATTATTATTTTATTTTATTATTGTTATTATTATTATTATAATTATAATTATTATTATTATTATTATTATTATTATTATTATTATTATTATTAATTTTATTATTATTATTATTAATTATCATTGCTATCTTACTTTCAGTTGGGTTGTTTTTCGACAATAAATTAGGAAGTTGTTGAAAACTATTTAAACAGAAGAGGAAAATTTGATGAGAGGTATTAACAGAAAATTGGATTGAGAGAGATTAAACATCAGAATGTTTGTAAAGGAGAAATTATTGATTTGAAAATGTGCGGTTTTACCAATGAATTAAAAGAATTGACCATAAATCATGAGTAAAGGAAAACAGTAGATCAAATAATATTGAGACTCCAAGTGAGTAATTATAAATTTTATGAGATTGATCAAATGTGCTAAGCATTGTGATAAGTACGAGGAAATTCTTATTTTACGAAATTATAATCAGAAATCATGTTGTAATTACAATAATCAATAAATCTTAATATCAATAATCAATAAATCGTTTATATTCATTTCTTTTTTAGACCATCGATCAGTATTTTGTTTCATATTTCAAGAGTTTGTCTGACTAATTTAATTACACTAATAAGAACAAAAATTATTTTTTTGTTATCCAAATAGAAATTTAAAATACAGTACCGAAAAATCGTTTTAATTAATTCGTTACTGTCATTAAGGGACGCTTGAAGTCAAGTCTATAATTCTTAACATTCGAATTCACAAAAAATTTTCACAATATAAATAAATTAGATTTTTTAAACAAATTATTGTAAATATTTTAACCCGTTAACTATCGAATTTTGTTTTCAGGAATTTTTTTGCTGATTTCTTTGTAAACCGGGCTAATTCGTGAATATATGTATGTGTAATTTTAATTTTACCTTTATTTATTTACCGAATCACTAAATGATGAAATTGGGGACATATTTAGCACATACACACAAATTGAAATAGAAAACCTTTTCTTCTTGTTCTTGTTTTTGTTGTTGATTTAGATGAAGATGATGATGTTGATGATGATAATGATGAGCAACACAAAATTTAATTCAATATATAAAACGTGGTTTTCAATAAAAAAATCAAAAAAATGTGTGTTAATAAAATCTTTCAGCGATCGCTTTTTGTAATAATAAGGGGACGGAGGTGAGAAATTCTTATCTAAATCTGTAGAGTAATTAGTGCTCTACTTTTTAAAAAAACCGGATTAAAAAATTCTTACCCGTTCTCGAGTTAATCGAGTTCGCCTATATATGGGGCAGCGGTAGGTAACGGGTTTAAATGAATAAAAAATATTGACATAAAAAACTGACTTTATTTTTTTATAAAAAAAAGAGGCAGTGTTTGAAAAAGTAAAACACATTGATCTATATTCGAAATCTAAATGAAGATAAATGAATTTTAAATTGCAATTGATTTTGCTTATCGATTTATAATATAATTATTAAATTAATAAATTTTAATCTAATTATATAATTTGCTTTGAATGAACGTATTATATGTATTTATATAATTTTAATAATAATAATAATAATAATAATAATAATAATAATAATAATAATAATAATAATAATAATAATAATAATAATAATAATAATAATAATAATAATAATGATATAGAATAATTATAGAATCAGGAATAAGTGAAAAGAACAGAAAACATACCTTCAGCGGCATAATAAACTTGTTGACCAAGAGAATTTTTAATCTGATACTTGTTTTTCGTTTCCCAATTAGTAAAAACTAAATTAAGCGCATAATATCAAACGATTGATTATTGTTATGGAAAACCTTCAAGCAATTCTATTTGCTGGTGGACCAGAATTTGATCAACCATTGTCAGATATTCCAACCCTGGTGGACATCCAACAACTTGTGGAGGTCTTTGCATCCAGATTTGTTGATTCATTCCTTGTTGAGGCATTCCTGGACTACAAGGCTGACCCATAGGCATTTGCATCGGCATTCCTGGTTGACCGTATGGTGCAGCTTGTTGAGTTATATGGTGGACCTTGTTGATTATATGGTTGACCTTGTTGATTATATGGTTGACCTTGTTGATTATATGGTTGACTTGTTGATTATATGGTTGACCTTGTTGATTATATGGTTGACCTTGTTGATTATATGGTTGACCTTGTTGATTATATGGTTGACCTTGTTGATTATATGGTTGACCTGTTGATTATATGGTTGACCTAGCTGATTATATGGAGGGTTTTGCTGATCATAAGGTGCAGTCTAGATCAATAAAATAAAAACAAACATGACATTTACTTTCAAAGGCCTATTCCAATACATGTTGTTGTTGTTATTATTATTATTATTATTATTATTATTATTATTATTATTATTAGTATTATTGCTGCTATTGGATACTGCCATTCCTCCGGGAGGATATTGCTGAGGATATTGGTTGTATGACTGTGATTGTTCTCCATGGGTGACATCTGGTTTGTAGCCAACATTAGGCATAGGTACATTAACACCATCTGTAGGCATTGACGAACTATTATCAGGGTGTTGAAAATTCATTGGTTGCATACTGAAAATTTATAAACTCGATAATGTTTATTTAGCGAGTTTAAGAAAACTTTTGGACGAGTATAAGTTAATTATATGCTAATTTTATTTAACGCTACGACGCTTTGTTGCAATATATTATTAAGTAAATCAAACCATAACAAGTTCATAATTATTATTCATGAGAATACATAATATAAATATAAATGTAAATAGAAATATAAATTTAAACATAATTTCAATTTTATTTATGAAAAGAAAACTGGTTACCCTGTCTTTTTCCGAAATATAGAAACCCTTACGCTAACAAAAAAAAATCTGTATGATTTACTCGATCTATGAAGTAGGAACTTTACCAATTTCTGATATTAATACTAATTCTGAAAAAATATTCATATACTCATAAACTCTAGAAAATCATGAAATTACACCTAATTTGAAAAACACGAAAATGTAACTGAATGAAACACTTGAAGAAGCTGTCTTTACTTGCTTTTTTAAGAAGCAATCTTTTGGACATTCAGTCTATAGTTCTTTATTGTATGAAAACTTTGAATGTCAATAAAAATTGAATGTGAATCATTCTTTCAAGATTACTAATGATTGTTTAGAAGGGTTTAAAGCGAAACACGGAATACATGAGATCGGTTTTCAAGAATAGAAATTGGTACAGCTGAGAATTATGTAGAAGAATTCAAAATTTTACTTGATGAAGAAGGCTAATCAAGAAGGATAATAAAACTTTTCGTTTGCGGCGAAAATGGAAGAAAAGAATGTCCGAACGTCAAATGCAAGAGTCGCAACAGGTGTGGTTATCGTGAGAATGAGTGCTACACAGAGGTAAACAGACAGAGTTCAACGAAATTCGATGAAAGAAAACTTATGGAAAAAGACATTACCAAGGAAATGCAGAGTATCAAAGAAATAACGGATATCGAAGAAACAGCGGATATCAAGGAAATCAAAAAAAAGCAGAAAGACAGGGTAAACGAATGGAAGATACATAGCAAATGTAGAATGACATTATTCCGAGAGATCAGGCCCAGAAGAACATGATTAACCAAAAGGCAACGCGGTACCTGTACATGACTTCTGTTGTGATATTAAAAAAAATCTTTAGTTATCTTTAAACAAAAATTTCCAAAATCTTTTTTGAAGCATTTTCGTAAATCTTAATATTGAATTAAATACTGCCCATTAAAATTTAGTAACAATAACTTTTTAAAAAAATAATTTAAAAATTTATAATTTAATTATATTTAATTTTACACCTTTCAAATCTGTCAATAAAAACTATGAAAAAGCACCTTTCCAATAGGGTGATCAGTCTCTATAGACTCTAGGAACACGATGTAAAACAGAATCATCAAATAGCTTGACAAATCGGAGTGGGAATAAATTGCAGCTCAAAACGTATAGAAGATGCTCAGAGGATAAATGTGAAATATTGATAAAAAAATAATAAAAACGAATTATTTCATGAAAACAAAGACAAAAAAAGCATCAAATTCAAATAATATGAATAAACCCATGTGAAAAAAACAATATGCGTTGTTTTATCAAGATTGCAGAAAGAGTTGATGTTGACAATCAAGGATGGTGTAATCCTAAAATAATCCGTTTCTTTATATACTTTTGGATAGAAATAAATTTAAACTTTCCAGTATATTAGTTAATTTATTGTTACATCATTTTATTAACAATAATAATTAGCAATATATAATTAATTATAATATACTATTTACAGTATAAAGTAATGATTTCTTGGTAGCAACATTAATTAAATTCTAAACTATTAAATGATAATTTAAGCTTTTGCTGCGAATTATATTTTTATAAAATTATAAAAATGTCAACTATAAAAATAGTCGTTTTCAATTTCCTGGAATTTAGTTGCTTTCTGATATTCTCTTTTATTTTCGTTGTCTTTCTTCTCATTGGTTAAAAATATATTGAATCAAAATAAAATTCTTTTGGAGAATTTAAAAAATTAAATTTCTTCTAAAATTCAAAACAAAACACTACAAAATTTTTAAAGTTTTTAAAGCTTTTATAATTAGCTCATTGAAACCTATTCTAATAAATAATATCATAAAATATTTATAAAAGGTCTCAAATAACTATTTACATACGCCATTTAATTTTTTTTTTAAAATGCTTATATTTTGATTTTTATTCCTAATGATCTCTAAAAGTTTCCTTAAAATTTGATCTAATTTTTTTATATTATTTTTAAAAGAATATTGATCTCTTTCTTATTGTTGATTTTTGGCCGTTTGTTTATAATGAGCATTTTTCTTTTGACTGTTTCCATATTTTTTCTTTCCTTCCTTGATCGACATTGTTGGAAATGTCTGTATACCAATGATTTTTCATTAGGATCTAATGTTCTTTAACTCTTTGTTGCAAGTTCTGAGAGTACTTCCAATGTATATTTCTTTGCATAAATTTCACGTGAAGCAGTAGACAAGGTCTTTGAAGTCGAGTATGTCACTGATGAATGGAATATTCAGATAAAATATTAATTCTTACTATTTCCTTATTGTGATATCTGTTTCTGTGTAGGATTTTTTGAAGTTTAATTTCTGTTTATAATTCTTATTTTCTTCAGAAAATCGATTGGCTATCCTTTGTTTCTCGTTTTTTTATGACATTTACTTTCTGTAAGTATGACTAGTGTATGATCTTTGGTGTATAAATATTTCTTTGTGGAATGGCTTTTTTGTAGAATCCTTATGTAGGAGTATCTACTTATATTTTAATTTTTAAGTCCAGTAGATTGAGGGATCCATCTTCTTATGGATATAGGATTTCAAACTTAATACCTCGGTGAGCCGCATTGAATGTATGAAATATTTCTTCTGCTTCTTTTCTTCTCTTGGTCGTGATAAAAATATCATCTACATATCTGCCGTAGAAACCGATGGATTGTATGATCCTCAGTGTTTATTATTCGAGGTTATCCATAAAGATGATTGCTGATATGCTAGAACTCATAGGTAGACTTTTAACTTGTTTATAGATCTTTTGTTCACATGTAAAATAGGTGCTCTCGAAGATAACAGTATGAATTTTATGATATTCTCGGTATTCATTTTCTTTATTAACAAGTTGCATTCTTAATTTCTTTTCTAACCATTTATTAGCATTTGAATTCTCTATGTGTAGTTCTATTTTATTTAATCTGGCCATGAGGCAGTCGCTGGTCTGAATATGGTGTGGTACGGTGTCCAATAAAGGTTTAAAGATCTTTGAAAGGAGCACACTAATTATTTGTTGGTCCATTTAGTTTGGATACAATAGGTCTAATTTTCATAGCAGGATCTTCTTTGTCAATTTTTATTAGGTGGTAGAAGTTCGGAAGTTCGGAAATCTTTGTAAGGAAAATCTTTGTATAGTATTTACAATAAAAAATAACAAATAAAAATGTTATTAAACGAAATTAGAATAGTGATTAGATATTTAGTTAAGAGGATAATTTTTCAGGAAAGTGGCTTAAACCTTTATATGGCATCTATTATTTTTATTATTTTTGGTAATTTTTTTACAAAATAGAAAATTTTAACAATATTAACAGGGCATTAATTCGATATATGTTCAAAGATGTTGGTTTCATTAATGCTACAGTCACACTCAGAAGATTATAACAAATACTTTTGTATTGATATGATAATGAAGTTCGGCCATATGTGTTCGTGAGAATCGAAATCTTCACACCATTTCAAGTTCTCAGAACAATTTGAAAATTGACATTGCAACCGATTTATTTAAAATTAAGTATGTTAGGTTGCTGTGAGTTTTTTTTGAGAGATATTTTAAGGTGGTAACAAGCTATTCAGAAAATAATATTATAAAAATCATTGTAGACGACTGACAAATCTCTAAATCTTAGCAAAATGAATCCTCATATCATATTGATAATTTCCAGAATGCTGTCTCAACTCGTACTTAGTGACGTTCCACCTTTTTTGGATGAAGATTGTATATAGTGATTGTCCTAATTTGAATCAACATTGTGTAAATTTTTAATTTAAATTATATTAATAAATTAGAAATACCAAAAATAGAGTTCAATTTTATTTGTAAACAATTTTATTATCACATATTCAAGCCTTATTTAGTATCTTTCCAACATAAAATTACAATTTCTTAACAATATAGCCATAGATTATCGAAGCAGTCAAGAAATTTAAATGATAATATTACAAAACCTTGAATTGAGCAACATATATTCAGATGATGAAAGAAGCAGCCTACTATATATCTTTTAATATAATCAGTGGTTCAATGGTAAATAATAAAAGTTATAATCTTGATGACAAAAGAAATTAACTGTGAAAAAACAAAGGTTTTGCATAAAGATGGTTCGATTATAAGCAAAAGCTAGATAACAATGGGGATTCATTTCAGATTTACATCTAAATTTACCCTAATTCAGACGAAGAATTGTATTATTAAACAATATTATTTAAATTTTGATGAATTTAAGTTTTACAAGCTTTAAATGGATAAAAATTAATATTTTATCAAATTAGTTTTTTAATGTTTTTATTAACTGTTTGAAATATTTTTTATTATTGTGATTGTTGTTTTTAAATATTATTATTAATTACATAATTTCAAGTTTTTGAAAATTACACAATGCTATAATATATTGGTTACATAATACTGGATATGAATCTTAATTATATATAGTATAATATTGTAAATAAATCATTATATATAGTGTAATATTGAATGTCAATCACATTATATTGATTAAACAATGATATATATATCAATCATGATAATATATTGAATATATACTTTATATGTACTTTATACACTTTATATATTACGAATTAGAACTTTTTTATATAATACTGAATTATAAATTATTATGATTGGCAATGTGTCAGCGTATATTATAGTTTATATAGATACGCCCAACTCTGAGCATCAGATAGGACGTAATTTTAGAAATGTGCAATAGTTCGCTTGTTTTTTCTAATTATTATTTTACAAAACGGCCTATAAAAGCGTTGACTATTTATAATGCGTTCAGTTTTCTACTATATGTCTACTTATCGTAAACATTCGAAGCTCTAAAAATGTATCTATCAAATTTAAACTAATGAAACTAATGACACTTGTATATCTTATCCTTTTATGTAGTTCGTTGTAGTTAAGGATTTCATTAATATTTTACACTTCTAAATTTTTCATCGCTACCTACCATGTAATAAAGAGTTCTAACTATAATTTTATTAAAGGATATATTAAAATGTATTACATTCAATCACTGTTAGTCTATGAACAATCTAATAAAAATGAGTTTAAAGAAGAAATTTTGAAATTGAAAACTTTGTATAGAAATGTACAATAAAATCAAATAAAAATAATGTTATTGCTGTTCACAGAATCCATTTAAAGTAATAAAAAATCACGAAAAAAGGTTAAAGGATTGTTGAAAGTTTACAGGCCCTAAGGTATCTATTTTTCGACAGTCGGACCCTCAGAAATAAATGCTCGGTAACATGTACACTTCAAGAATAATTTAAAAGTATCTCTAGCTTCTATCATTAGAGCTGATGCTAATCGAGATTATTAGTAACATTAGAACAATGTGTTAGCCATTCCTGTTGCGCTGGAAGATATATAGTAAAACTCTCTTAAATCGGAAAATTATACAAGATTTTTAGTTTATTGTTACTTTTTTTGACAAAGACCTCAATAAATCGGAACCTCTTCAACTAGGAAAACCTCTCCAACTCTGAAATTTTACGGAACAGTCAATTATATTTGGATTTTTTTGCCCATAAAATGGTTGATTTGAAAAAAATGTAAAGCATACAATAGCCCAGAAAAAAATTAATTGAAGAAAATTGAAACAGGAGTGTCTATAAAAAACATCTTCTATATTGTTTAAAGTTAGGGATATTGAAACTGAAATTGAAAAGGAGTATCTTAAAGTTCGAGAACCAAGAAAAAAACAAACAACTTTGAATAATTATATTAATAAAACAATTTAATTATTTTTTTTACTATAATTTATAACCTCCTTAAATCGGAAAACTTCTCTAAACCGGGAAAATATTTCGGAACCAAAACGGGACTATGAAAAAAGGTGGTGGCTTTTAGAGGAAAAAATACTAAAATTTACTAAAAAATCTAGTAAAAAATTCATTTTTTTATTATCCAGTTATCCAAAGTCATATTTAATACTAAAATAGCAAAAATTATAAACAAAAATAATTAATAAAATATATTATTAAACCAAATTACACTTATTTCTATTCATTTTTGCAAAAATAAATTGATGGATAAGATGGATATATGTATGTATATGGATGGATATATATGTATGTATATATGCCTTCACTTACTATGTACTATGTTAACACATCTACAGTAGTCAAACTAGTAGCAAGCATGGAAAAGGTCTGAAAAGGACAATTACCGTGAAACTATTCGAACTATTTATGACAGATAATGAAATTTCCCCAGTCAGTCTCTCGTCGCCGTAGATAAGTTCTCAAGTTGTTTATCAAAAACCATGTACTATTTATCAAGTTAGTCTTTGGCAAGGCAAACAAAATGACATTGGAATCGTGTACTATAAAGAAAAATAAAAACATAACTTTGCTAAGCAGAATGAAATATGATAATGAGGTGGAAAAACATTTACAGAAGTTATGAATCATTTGAGAAATTGTTGAGAAAATGTTGAGATTTCCCGGTAAAAAACGATCAATAGGTTACCAGTCGTTCTTTTTTACAATATTTTGATCGCAAGCTTCTTGTTACACCAGATACCTAATAGATAGGGAAAAGAGCAACTGTAACCAATTTGGTAAAAATCCTTTTACTGCAAAGAGTATATCCACATATCCGTTGATTTACCAAATAAGTAGTAATCGTATATCAACTCTACTGTTCCTCTATTTACTAGGGTACCTATAAATGTTGTATGTATTATTTATTATAACCTTTTATATTTTTATCTGTTCATTTGTCTTAATAGTAAGTCAAAAGAATTTAATGCTCTCAAATAAGATTCACTACATATTGTAGTAACTGGATCGACTGAAGATGTGAAAATCGGTTTTGTGAACGTTTTACTCGGAATGTTTTAAGCGTACCGAACAATTAAAAAGAATGCTGAAGCCTTCAAGTTGTTTTACTAGTATGGCTGAATCATTTAAGGTTTTAGGACAAGTAATCAAAGCATTATAAATATCATTAATTTCATAACGAACTACTTCAACTCACATCATTGTCGCCTCCAAAGGTGTTACTAAAAGTTTTTAAAATTGAAGATTTATAGGTATTCATTTAGAGTCATATCGATTGACCGAAAATAAGAATAATGTGAACAACCTTTTAAAAATGATGAACAAAGTTATATATTTCGCTGAAAACTTTGTAAAGTCGCATAGTACATGATTTAAATTGTTGCTGCTACAAATAACGCTATTATTCTTCAATCTATTATCAACCCCCCTCACTAACCTCTGCAATTACTGAGTTTGATTCCATATTTAGTTAATATTCAATTGTAAATATAATAACACAAATACAAGGAGATTAAATTAATTAAATTATTTTTGATTCAGTGGACATTTACTTTTCAATACTTTATAAGTATAAATGTGCCAAGAATCTAACAATAAAATTTATAAACTAAATATTGATAGCACAGAATTTTCAAATCCAATAATTTAATCAAATAAAGATAGTAAAAATACAAATTTCAAAACACAAAGCAAAAGATTTCAAAGAAAGTATCAATTACACACAATGTTATTTCAGATAAATTCTACTTTTATATAAATGTAAAATAAACAACTTTTATAATTTTCGAGGATTATTATTACAGTATTATATAATTTAGTAATTATTGACAAAGAAATTTACTAAATTATAGAAGTAATTTGAGGAAAATTTAATTTAAAATCAATGTATGTTTTAAAATATTTTAAAAAATCGAATAAGACTTACTTTTATTTAAAAGTTTCTATAACTGAGAAATATTCAAAATACTTCACACCGAATGTAAAACAAAACTTATCATATAATTATCAATTTATATTATGATAAAGTTTATATAATTGATTGGGTAAAACAAATATAATTTATATTAAATAAATTAATGGATAAATATAAAATATTTTTGTTGAAAATTTTAAATAAAAAATTTGATTAAGGAACAAAACACACTCTTATATAGTTTATATTATTAATTATTAAAAATAAATCATTAAATTAAAAAGTAGTTAAATAAAGAGAACTCACTTATTTTAATTAAGTTATTATTTTTTAATTCAGTGTATATATAACTTTTTCATGGGTATCATATTTAATGTTTTCTCATCTAATCAGCTTTTGTATAAGAGGAAAATAATAAATTAGACAATTAATTATTATTTTTGCCAATTTTGTGGATGAAGACCAATAACCAAATGAAATGTCAATGGTGTTCATATTGTCTGAATGATTTCTAATTATACAAGACTTTTAAACAACATGTCTCTTTATGTTGTAAGAATCAAACGGGTACAACTCTTTACACTTTACTCTGAAATAAGAATTAAAATTTTCAAAATTATTCTAAAACTATGACCCCAACTTTCGTAATTTATGCCGATTTGAAATTGGTTTTACCTAAAGATATTAAACATCACTAACTTCACATGCTTATTTAAACAGACCTTATATTATTAAATAATTTTAATCTTTCAAAATCGCATTTTCAATTTCTAGGGATGAGAGTAGGTGGTTGGATATAGTGAATGAGTTTTCTTGTGCCCAAAGTGCGACAGTGTATTAGGAAATAAATAAAATATGAAAACCAAGGATATAAAATTGCCGGGTACATATATAAAACATCAATCATATTTCGACTGTTACAACAATAATACAGTTATTATATGAACTCGGAATCATCCGATTTTTACCTTTAAAATCTCTTAGATAGTTTTAACTAATTAAAATGATAAGAGTGTTTGGTTAGGGAAAAGCTCTAGTTTTGCATATGAGTATTATTTACAAAATCCTTATAAACCCGATAAAGAGCATTACACTAATAATAAGATTTATTTTACACTTAATTTTTAGTTTACGTTTATATTGTTTCAGATTATGTTACGTTTTTATATATAATTTTATATAGTTCTCAGTAATTTTAATGAAATATCGAAAAACTAATATTGTGAAACAATTAAAATAAAAAAATGTGCAATCCAAATATCATTTACATGAAAAATACATGTAAAATGCTGCCTCAATTTTCATCACTTTAATTTGCGTAGAATTTTGTTTATTTCTTATTTAATCCAATACAAATCGGTGGACTCGGAGTTATTGTAGAAATTGATGAAGCTTTACTAGGTCCAAAGAAAAGATATGGCGCTGTAAGAAGTCTTTTGAAATCTTACTTAGCTGAATTTTTTGTGATAACAGCGTTTTGGAAAGTCTATAGTATACGAAACGCAAAAAATAATGCCTACACATGTTCTATAATTAGCGTTACATTGTTTCGTTTTATCATATATACTAGTATTTCATCCGACAAGATAATTTGACACTTTCGGGGTATTGTTACCAAGGGTACTGGTCACCAGGTAATGATCGTATTCCTATACTAGGGGTTCTTAACCTTTTCAAACTTATAGACCCCATAAATATATAATTGGTACCGACGGACCCCTGAAATGTTAAAAAATTAATAAATTGATAGTAAAACACATACATTTTTCAATAATTATTTAGAAATCTGTTTATTCAACTTCAAACAAAAATAATAAAAAATAATTAAGATTAATGTGATGGTTGCTGCTGCTCTGCTGAAACGAGGATGCTAATACAAGGAGTAGTCTTTGATAGCGCAATACGCATATCTGGTTCTGCATCCAATCTATTTCTAGTTTGGGTTTTCATGATAAGAAGTGTTGAAAACCCAGATTCGCATAAATAATTTGTTGCGAATGGAATCAGAGACTGTAAAGCCCTCTTGGCACGTTTATCATATATTTTCGAATAAATATTAATTGTGTTTACTGTTAATAGTGTTTTTTTCGAAATTTTTTTAAAATATATATAGCAGGGCGGGGGCGGGGGCTAAACTGAATAAGGGCCGAATTTTTACAGTGTATTAATATTTCCAGTAAGTAATTGTAAAACTTTTTAACATTGACATTCAACAGAAAACCTTTTTCTTAATTATTTTTAATACTTGAAAAATCAAAACAATCATTATTCTCTTCGTCTTCTTCTGAATCTTCCAGTTTTAAAAACAATAAAATAAAGTAATGCATGAAAACAAAACATATTAAAAACCCGACAATACTGACTAGAATAATAATAAATATTTTAAGTCGGAAATTATTTAATTTTTCACGAGGATCTGAAGAATTTGGTGTTGAATATTCTTCATTCTCAAATTCTGGTTCATTGGGTTCTTCATTTTCTTCATATTTGTTATCCTCATTATAATTCAGTTGAACATTTTTGAACCTCTGAAGTAAATTCTTTGCAAAAACGTTTTCGCTTTCTTCCTCTTTATTGTCAAACGAATGAATAATTTCTCCTAAATTAATTTCCGCCATGGAATTATCTAGATTCTTAATCAAATCTTCATCAAAGTCATACGAATCACTGCCTGGATTCCATAAAAATAATAACGGAATGATAAAAATAATGAATTTACAAACATTCATTTTTAGAAAAATAAATAAATCAATTTAAAATTTATTTTTAATTTTTTTTATTATTATAAGAAATTTTTTCAAATTTCACCACTGATTTATTTTTTATTGCCATTGTATTTATTAATAAGCCTGACTATGAATTAGTAAATATATCGATGTTTTTTTGATATTCACGAATTTTCGGCACTGCCTTTTTCAAGTGATCTTGATAATTTTATTGTTTAGCAAATTAAAAATGATTTCGAAATTGATGGACTGTTTTGAATGTTAATCGAAGATGTTATAAATAAAAATTAATAAATACAAATTCAAAATAAATACTTTCCGCGACGTGCTATTTTCTTATTAAATATATCTATAAGACGGACAGTTTTCAAGGTTTTCGGAATGCAAACGTTCGAGTGCACACTATGAAATACGAAACACCACTGCCAGATTCATACATGACTGTTATAGTTGTTTGCTATATTATGTTGATTTTCTTATTTAATTTATGTTTAGAAGATATTTAGAGTCCGACAGCGTCTCCTGTAAAAATATGTGGTGGGACAGTCTGTATGTATTGCATATTACAACTTGAGTGATAATAGTATCAAAGTAATGACAAAATAACAACAAAATATAACTAACAAATAATGTTACCAAACTTTTATTAAAAAAACAAAAAAACTTTAATTAATTGTTTCGACAATGCCTAGACTGGCGATCTGAAGGATCGGGCAAACTCGTAATATGAGTACTTCGTGTGGTTTGTCTAGATTGTTTTTGTTTCCTTCAGAGTATGATATACAAAAGGTTGACTATACAATTATTCACTGTGTACCTTGGAAGGTCGCTTGGATAATAAAGCAATCCAAATGAAATTTATTTGATTCTTTGCTTTGGAAATTCTTTTCTAATGGCTTCTGCTCTTTGACTGGATCCGTAGAATTTTATTTAATAGGATAAATTTCACGGAGAAAATAACTTTAACCTGTAGTTAATAGCTCTTTGACTGGATCCGTAGATTTGTATTCAATAGGAAAGTTTTCAAGGAAAGAATAACTTTAATCTGTAGTTAGTAATTTCCTGATTGATTTTTTTCGTATTTTTTTAAATTGTCAATTTGTGGTTTTACTATGGCTATATAGTTTTTTAAAACATTTCATTTCCCAAACACTACGGGGACGAAAATGATAGTAATTAAAAAACCTAACTGAGTTTTTATTTGAACCCAGATTCATACATGACAAATAAAATAACAGACAAGTTTAAACTTGCCTATAAACACAAATAAACATATCTAACACATAAAACAGTAGCGTCCGGCATCCATCGCTTAAATATAATGAAATCGAATAAATGCAGTCTTCGACTATTTGTCACGGTTTTTTTCAAGGGAATATACGGTCTTCGGCGCGAAAAGATTAAATTATAAAATTCTAAATTTGTTTATTGGTGTGTTTGACAATAAAATTCAAAATGAGTGATTCTAGAGTAATAAGCATTAGTTGGTGTTTATTTTTCTACCAATTGTGTTGTGTTTAGTTTTGTGTTATTTTTGTTGTTGGTAAAAATGAAAGGGAAGAAAAATGATTATTTAAAAATTATAAACATTGCTCATTATTATCTTCTAACTATAAAACTTAGGCTTATGGCTTAACCTATGGTTACGGTTACCTAAACCATCGGTGCCCAAAGTGTGGGTCAAAAATAATTGTGTATATCATTCTTAAATATCTAATAAAATATAAAGAAGGGTATCGCAGTCCAAAAGTGTTTGCGCATCACGGATCTAAATTATAAAACTCTAATTATCTTTGTGAATGGGTGTGTTTCCATCTTTTTTCATTTGCACAGACTAAACCACTAAAGCTAGAACATTGAAAATTTCATCTAATAACAATAAATTTTCAAATTTTAGTGATTTTCATTTAATTTTTTATAATTATAGCTTAATTAGATTATAATATTGTTGGGTTTTATTTTTAAAGTCGGTTCTCTCTGACTCCTCGTGTTCATATTTAAACTGTTGAGGTTTGTAAATTAAAATAAATTTGAATGGAATTTAGGTTGAAAATTTAAATAAAAAGTAAGTGAAGAATAAAGACAAATAAAAGCGTGATCATGCACAGAATTGATAGTAAAAGAAAGTACGATGGAAGCAGTATTAGAAAATGGCAACCCGAGCTCATTGGAAATCCGATCCAATGGAGAACCTGAAAGATGAAGGAAACCTGAGCTGGGTAAACAAAGAGAAAAGTAAATAGAAGGAAGATTTGGGCCCATTAGCGTGACACAATGATAATTGGGAAAAGAACAAGGAGAAGATAGTGCGTGCAAAAAGGCCGGACGGGCCAGTAATTATCTTTGTTCGTTGGACCATTATGGGTGACAGCCGAAGCAGATATGTGGAGTCGAATGTAAAGTGAGAGATTGGTACGGCAATAACCATTTTCATCCCGATTTCGAAGAGTATATAAGGAATGGGAAAATCAGAGCAAATCGGCATTTGCCTCAGTTAGGGTAAGATAAACGAGAATAGGCGAAAGGTAAAAACGAATTAAGGAGATTAAAAAAAAAGAAGACATAGAATAGGAATACGAAAAGGCGAAAAAGGATCAAATCAAATAGAAAAAGAGAAAACGTTGGTCAGGAGAACCTAAGGAAATAAAAGGTGAATATTATCTTTTGTCAAAGCATCAACGCCGAGCGGAGAATCGGTCAAGCTTAACTTTGATTATTGATTGTTTATTGTTGAGAAAAGAATATATTTTTGTGATTCAAATATACGTTGGGTAGTTTATTGTTTTGATTAAAAGGACACGGGGAGTCAGAGGTTACCGACTTAAATTAATTAAAACCCAACAAAACAAATAAACCGAAACACAACACAGAATAACTTTATTCAATTTCAGTCAAATTACAACTTGTCACTTATAAATATAAATATTACTCGTTAAGATAGATAACCCGAGAGGCAATCATCTTTTCTGGTATTTTCCAATTACTAATCATCACTAATCGTCTGATTCTCTGAGCTTCTCTTTTTTACTTCGATGAACTGGCGGCCTGTTTGTTTCTGAACTCTCTTTTTATACTGTTTCTGAGATTGAAATTATCTACTGAATTGCAACTAACTATCTCCTGGGAATCCTAGGTAAATATTTGAGGATTTCCAAAATATTTTAATTTGTTTGTTCTAGATTAGTGATCTGAATATTCCCTCTCTTATATGATCGATCAGGTCTCATTGCGCTTCGGGATTTCTTCAGCGCTCGGGTTTCCCAGGGGCTCGGGCTGTCCATTACAGATTAATTAATTTCCCATTAACTTGCTCTGTGAACCTCTCATTAAATTTTTGTTATACTTTCTTAATTTGTCTTTCAATTTAAATTTTTTAAAAATAAATGTAAAAAATACTATATTGTCATTTTGTATCATAATTCATCTAAACCAGGCCTGGCCAACCCAAATCGCTTTGCGGGCCAATTTTTTTATCCAAAATTTTCAGCGGGCTATATATTATATGAAAAAACTAATTTTTATTGAGACATTTGTTTGAATTATTTCAGTACATAGATTTATTTGAACCATTCCAAGGAAAATATTTATTTTTATATTTACAGTAGATTTTTTTTTATTGTTTCAAGAACATTTTTTTGAACCATTTATTTTTATTATTTCAGTACATTTAAGTATAATATTTATTAATGGGATATTTGCGTTTCTTTGCGATCGCTCAATGTTTTTAAATCTACATCAATTTTGGTAGTTGCACATCGTAATTGGCTTTCAAGGTTTTGGTCTGTCAATGAAGCTCAAAATTTACTTTCATTAAATTTCATTTTTGAAAAAAAGGCTTCACAAAAATATGTAAATCCGAATGCGCTTACAATTTTTTGAGCAAATAATCTTAAGTTAGGATACCTTTCTGCTGTTATATACGTGTTGTAGAAATCAATTTTTGATTTCGTTTTATGAACCTGCTTCAACTCATTGTTACACTGCAAATTAATTATTTTCATCTGTAAAGAATCTGGAACAGTGAAAACGTCAACTTGAAATGGTCAAGAAAATATCTCAAACGTTTTGTCATATTTTGTAAGTTCTGAGAAAAGACGAGTAAATTCAGCTGAAAGTTTTCTAATTTCATCAGCGTACTTTGCAAAATTAATAGTTTGACTGCTATTAAATTCTTTTAATAACGGAAAATGGTGAAGATTCTAAGTTGGGACTCAAATAAAATTAGTTTGGTTTGGAATGCTTTGATATGATTACAAGCATCAATAATTAAATTATTTTGCCCCTGTAACTGGTTAGCTGGTTAATTTTTTCGGTTATATCTACTAAGAAACACAAGTCCAACAACCACATTTCGTCAATTAAATTTGAAACTTTGTTTCTCTCCAGTCATAAATTTTCTATTTCCATCCGTAATTCGGAAAATCTTTTTAAACATGTTCCGCGACTCAACCATCTAACTTTGGTAAAATAGACAATATCACCGTATTACGAACTTAATTCGTCAAGGTATGCTTTGAACTTGCGATGCTGAAGCGCATGCGATCGAATATAGTTAACTGTTTTTATTATCACATCCATGACATGGTTCATGGACAATAACTGGGCACATAAATTTTGCTGATGTATCAAACAGTGTATTACAAATATTTCACTGGGTTTAACATATGTATCTTCAAGTTCATCCATAAACAACTTTACAGTTCCTTTATTTTTACCAATCATAGCAGGCGCACCATCCTTTGTTAGTCCAGAAAGCTTCTCTAAATGTAAAGAATTCCAGGATAAACATTTTTTATAGCGTGAAAAACATCCTCTCCTCTAGTGGTGTCTTTCAAATTTAAAAGATTTAACATTTCTTGTGTCACTCCGTAAGAATCGTTAACTCCACGAATAAATACAGCAAGTTGTGATGTATTTGAAATATCTGTACTTTCGTCGAAAGCTAGATAATATGCTTTGAATTGTTGAATCCGCTCTCGTAAAGTCACCACTATTTCATCTGAAATATCATTAATGCGACGACAAATAGTTTGACGCCACAAACGTATGCTTGAAATCATTTTATGTTTATCTGGCATAACATCTTCTATAACTGCTGCCAAACATTCTTTTACAAATTCTCCGTCCGAAAATGGTTTCATTTTCTTAGAGATTAACATTGCTACAGAGTAGCTATCTTTAACAATATAGTTGTAATGAAGAACTAAACATTTTCTGCTGAGATATTAATTCGGATTTTAGCTCGGCTAACTTAATTTTTCTCAATTCTTTATTAGATTTCACATACACGTCATGTTTCGTTTCATGATGTCTTTTAACATTGTATTCCTTAAAAACAGCTATTGTATCTCGGCAAATCAAACATGTTAATTTTGAGTTCTGCATTATAAAGAAATAATTTTTATCCCAATGATCGCTGTATTTTCTGTTTTCTTCTGAAACTCTTCTTTTTTTGGAATTCATTCTAAAGGCCAAATATAATTAAAGTTATGTATAATTATTCAAAACAAGTGCATTTACTGTTACTTATTTATTTAATTTTTCTTTATCATTTCATTACATAAAACAAAAATGTTTACAATAATTTTATTACGCCTAAAAATATGCAATCAAATAAAAACTAATGAAGATTATGAATATAAACTTTTCACAAAACAAAAATTATAATGAGACGGACTAGAAAACATAATAAAAACTTTTTAATATTGAATTTTGTAGTCAATACTTTTTCAAAAAAGTCTGTATTTAATAATTTTAGTAGATTTTGTAATATATTTATTTTTTTATAGATTCTGTAAAAAAAATTTAAAGCGAATAGTAATCATGCCACGGGCCGCATAATATACATAAAGAGCCGCACGCCTAATCTAAACTATAATTACCGTATATACACGCGTTTAAGCGGAGTAATTTTATATTAATTTTTTTGCAAAGTTGATTGGTTGGCTTATACGCGAATCGACTTTTAATTAAAATAATTATAGTTCAATAATTAAATGATGATAAATGTGATGTGTCAATTACTAATTGAATTGTTTTAATCAGTTTATTTATTTGCTTATCGAAGTCACTAAAATATGAGTTTGGAGCCATTAAACAGAAGCCGTCATCATATGTCTGCCTAAAAATTAATTTTCGTCATGTTAAATTGCTATGGTTTTTAGTGAATTGGATAATTTGAAATAAATTAAATATGGGTGCGATTTAAATTTTCAGTAAGTGAAAGTTTCTTATAAAAGGACCCCTAGACTCAGGAAAAAGGTCATTTTGGTTGCAGACAAAAAATAAAGTGAGATGAGTAAAGAAACATTGATTAAAGTGGAAAATAAATCAAAAAAGAAAAAAGTGTATTTTTTGAGTAATATCAGATTTCTAATCATATTAATGACATTTCAATTGTGTTGACAATTGTGTTGATTGTAAAGTGCAATATAGATAAAAGTTCCTTTTGTTGAGTCATTAGTTTTACCAGGAGTACGTGAGTTAGATTCTCAAATATGCTACCGAACTATATATAAAATTACTCAACAAAACTGATACGTCACTTTTTCTCACAGTTTTTTTTATTCCACCATCTCCCGATTTACACGGCAGATTGCTTCCACAGAAAACCTTGTAAATCAAAATTAGAATTTCTGTATAAAAAATCGTGTAAATTGAAACAGTTAAATAAATTTATTAATTTAACGGTTGTATTTTAATACTTCATTTATTTAAACGTAAAATATAATCAAATAATAAAAATGAATTGATCACAAAACGTAATATAAAAAGATAAAGATCATTGCGGTTGATTTTAAGTTTTTTGTAAAATTAACCAATACGTATAAAAAAGGTTTGATATATACAGCGCCCGTATATACCCCGCACCCCTTCCCTGCGGGTTATGTAAAATTCGGTATAACCCGCGAGTCGTATACTGGAAAATACGGTATCTTAATTGTAAATACTAAGGAAATTTCTATAACTATTTGCCATTTTTTTTAATCACATTTTTTCATCAAAATTTTATCAAATTTAGATTTAAATAACAGCAGTTTTTGAAAAGCATTATTTGATACAAGAACTCCACAAAGTGTTAGTCATTAATTTTCGTGACAGATAACACGTTTAGTTTACATTACCAAAACTTCAATTCAAATTACACTCAACTCTTATTTTACACGATTTCGAAATAACACGGTCGACAAAAATGAGCAATTACTCTTTTTTAGCACGATTTATTCGAACTAACACGAATTTCTTTTTTAATAAAAATGAGAATGAGATTTATACGAATATGTTGTAGAATAATTATATATGTGTTTTCATAAGTTTTTTGCACGATTTTTCATATCAAAAATTTTTTTGTTCATTTTACACGGTTTTTTAAAACTGTTGAACACATCCTCAATTTTACTATGTCTTCATGTCTTTTTTACAAAGATTTTTTTTGAACGTATCTTAACATTTTAGAATATCTAGAGTTTCTCATCAATAAATATAACCTTTGGATCTAATAGTGCTAATATTTTATTTAATAGTATTAATTTTTCACTTAATAGTGGTTTTCATTTAATTTCATTTATAATTCGCATTTACGCCGACCCACATTTAAACCGACCCCCCGCCAAAGATTTAATTGACAAAAATGTCCAAAATAGATGACCTGCGTATAAGTCGACCTATTAAAAATGAAATTTTGAGTAATCACACAATATTAAACGTTCAGTTATTTATGTTTCAGTAAAAAAGATTGAAATGTTCAATTAAAATTAATTAAAATGAAAAGTAAACATTAGGTTTGGGCTAGGGTAATTTATTTAAAAATTAACGAACATTTATTTACATTACTGAACATTTATTTTAAAATTCTAATTACTGAACGGTTTATCCAAAATTAATGAACCTTTAAATCACACTTATTTTAGAATAACGAATATTAATATTTTTAATATTTTGATTGGTCAAAAATTAATTTTTATCGCCAACCATATTTAATTTTTTAATTATAAATTTTTTAATTTTTATGTAATACAGTGATATAATTTCCAAATAAAATTATAATACATATAAAAGTATAAAAAATCCCAAGTGAAAATTTTGTATTATTCTAATATTACCTCTGTTCTTAGTGGTGGATTTCTCAGTTCAATTCTGCGGAATAAGAAATTTTTGACCAATAGAATCATTGGGCGACCCATTCTCATAGAAATTTCCCAAAAAAATTTCAATTATTGAAAGTTATTTTTTTAAATATAAAAGTGTGAATAAATTAAGCGTTTCTATTAAATAAATTATATCAAAGATTATGGAAATCAGACAGTTAAATTCTATACTCACAAGATTTTGATGTTTCGCTAATCTCAAATAAATTACTTCCTCTCCATCTCTCAGAAATGGAGTTGGAGAAAAATTCTCCAAATTTATCAATTAAAACTGAAACGAAGTTAATTTTTGTTTTTTGAAAAAAAAAACTACTCGAATGGAATGATGAATTTTTAATATTAAAATCGGCCCCAACGATGATTGTTTTGACAGGAATGGAAAAATTTCTTTCAATTCAAACAAACAAATTAAGGGGATTTTATTGGTTAATTTATTTTAATAATTTTAAGCTTGAATGGAATTTTTAATTTATAAATCAAATTTTTTTAGAGATAATTGATAATTATAATCGTATTGTAAATTTTTAAAACAATTTGATATAAAATAAATAAATTTAAATTTAATAATTAATTATAAATTTATAATTTAAATTTAATAAATAAAAAACAGTAAAATAATAACGTTCAAAAAATAGTATTTATTATAATAATTCATTTATAATTTTCACATTTGATTTCTTTTCAATTAACATAGTATTAATTAAAACCTTGACTAAGAATCAGTAGAGATATAAAAAACATTGATATAATTACTGATTTATAGTCAATTTTTTAATAAATACATTATAATGATTTAAGCTTGATTAACTTTATAAATGTTTAATTATATTTTATTTTTACTTTTCTTATATAATTTGCTTCAAGTTTTAATTGGGTGTTCACAATACCATATTAAATAATTTTCACTTTAGGGGTTAAGGGGTTGGAATAAGTTTAATAGATTTCGTAGAAAACATTTAAAACATAATAATATAAAAATACATTGAAAATCGTAAAATATTTAAAAAAAAAGATATTTTATAGTGATATTTTACTGATTTTTAATGAAAGTTAATTTTTAGGTCTTGGATTAAGCAGCACTGATTTGATTAATTAGACCTTAATGATACATTTTAATGTGGTCTCTATAGTCATAAACCTAAAGTACGTGGAATAATTAAAGAAGTCCAAGCCGTTTATTCAGTGGCGGAACCAGTAGATACATGATCCTGTGAGGCGGGGCCATCAACAATATATTCATACACTGGAATACTTTTCCCGCAGCTATAATGGGGCCACAAATATAAATCTATCATTAAAAAAATATTACCATTCCTATTAAACTTATATTTTTCAAATATTGAGTCTCTACGCTAGCTCCCGCACTGTCAATTTCAATTACTTTAGGTCTACCTGATCTTGATAGGTTGTTAAAGTCAAAATATCCAGAACGAAATCTCTTGAACCACATTCAACACTTTCTTAATTTAATTTCATCTCTACCCATAGCATGACAAATGTTTTTATTGCTAAAGTCGCATTATGTCCCAGTTGAAACTTATAAATCATTATATAGCGTAACTAGATTTCTTTCATCTCCATTGTTAATATTGTTTTGGGGTAAACAATATCACACCAAAAAATATCTCGTTACTAATCCTAACCACTGACACGAATACTGCTAATGAACTAAAAAGGAAGACTTAAAATATCTTTAGTTTATAAACATTTATGCATTCAAGCAAATGCAAGAAAAAAACAAATAACTTTGGGAAAACCTAATATAAATTTTTGTACCTCTTTGATATAAATTCAAGGATTATATTGATTATAAGAAAGCGCCAATCAAACATTCGTTTCACGATATATATCATCCTCAGGCAGGATAAATTAATTATAGAAATTATAAATTTTTGAAGAAATTATGTCAAATTTTTAATAAAAATATTTTATTCTTTAAAAATTATATTTCAAATAATATACAATTTTTTTAAATATTAACAATCAAATATAAAATTTTATAATAATGAAATTTAATTTAATAATTGTTTAATTTAACAACAACAATCCATACATACAATCTACAAAGAATTATTTAAAAATATTTGAAACACAAGTTTTTACTGCATTCTGCACATTAATTTTCGGATCCAATGACTTTATCAATAACGCTTCACAAATTACACATTCCAAATAATTATCGAAATTTTTTAATGAAATTTTAAAATCAGACATAGCTATTTTACTCTCTTACAGTCTATAATGTTCCCCAGCTCGAATACAGAGATGACATGAAGTCTGTCCAATGTATGTAGCATTACACCCATTACATATAAACTAATAAACGAGATCAGAACACAATCCAATCGGAAGTTTGGACTTAGTAATAAACATATTGCATACTTTACATCAATTTGACACTATCCTACAGTTTAAATTACTTATATCTTACCTTTATAATCCTTAAAACCTTATGAATAAGACAATACCAACAAAAATTTATTCTCATTATCTTACACTCGTTACTTAATTTATTTAACTCATCAGACTCACACACCTCAACAACATCACACCCAGATTTCCTCAAACATGTATCCTTACGGTTTTTAATAAATTTATCAACAGTCTCTTTTACCATAATTAATAAAAAGGATTTTGAATAACCATTCTTCAGTAACAATTCAACCAATTTATCAACACTTTTTTCTGAATTTACAAAAGCAGAAGACAAAGACCATGAACGATAAATCAATCCCTTCACCATGTTTATATTAAACTTGAATTCACAAATCCTTTCAGACGAAATATAGAGACCAGTATCAGTTGGTTTTCTATAAATCTCTGTCTCATAGTGTTTCTCTTTGTGTTATATTAACAGATCCAAGAAAGCAAGCGATGATTTTTTCTCCGTTTCACATGTGAATACAATGTGTTATGCAGAAGTATCTCAACATGCCTCTGATTTTCAAATATAAGAAAAATATCATCTACATACCGTTTATAAACGGTGGGTTTCATAGATTGAAAATAGATTTCATCATTATTTGAAAATAAACCATCTTGATATTATATTATATTAATATTGATTAGTTAGATTTGAAAAGTTGTATGCGTGTGTGAGTGTGTGTATTTGTGTGCAAACTTTGAAGTGATCGGCGAC
This sequence comes from Schmidtea polychroa, assembly GCA_959609185.1. Taxonomy (NCBI): domain Eukaryota; kingdom Metazoa; phylum Platyhelminthes; order Tricladida; family Dugesiidae; genus Schmidtea; species Schmidtea polychroa. The sequence goes on from CAUHTR010007853.1 coordinate 52,462, forward strand.
TAAGATTATTATTAATATTTTTCTAGGTCTCAATACAACCATTAAGTTACTGAACTTTCATTAACAAAGTCAAATAGAAATTCATCTTACAATTATTGAAATCAGAAATTTGTTTTGAGCTGTTGAAATGAAATGATTTACTTAAATAAAAATCGAAAGGAAAGAAATCTTCAATAGAAAGTAACTGTAATAACTAAATATCAAAAAAAAATTTTTCTCCAGTATTCTGGGCGTAATATTCGTGCACAAATTCTACGGAATTCAACCTGAAATTCTCTATCATTAATATTTCATTGATAAATATTCATTATAAGACCCCCCCCATCCTTTCTACTCTCCCAGTGTCAGTAAAACAAGTATTGCGTTAATAGTTTCATTTTTCGGAGAGTAAAAATGTTTCATAATTATTTTCCAAATCAGAAAAACACGAAAAAGTTTCGATGTCAATTTCATTTTGAAATATTGAGGGAATTTCTGTTCTGTGACCTGATTATTTCTCCGCTCGTTTTTTCAGCAAATTGGCATGGCAGACAAATTGACACGCGAAAAACTTAATTAAATTTCGACTGATTGATCTCGAAAAATCTCGATAATTCTAATGCAATTGTTTCGTGAAAAACTCTTTTCTGACAGATTATTAATCGGTTTTCACTCTCTATTTTGATGCAATTCCTCCAGCTAAAACTGGTGCTTCCCAATTTGTTAAAATTATTTTCACTTTCTTCTTTTCTTTATTTCATTGACATTTAAAAAAATCGAGAAGTGAGTTCAAATAGGATGACAGGGTGTAGACGGAGTAGGCTGTTAGGTTCGAGGGGGGGGGGTTGGAGGTCAGTTATTTCATGTGAAAGATCCTACTAGATCTTTAACGTTGACACGAGAAACGCGAGATAAATAGTGAGTCTAACATAAGAAACATAATTTTATTATTAAAATGTGTACTCTACCGACCAACGTTTCATTATATCAATTTTGTTAACTTCATTAATCACGTGATTTTCATTTAGTAATCCTTCAACCCTTACAGCTATCGATACAATAGGTAGGTAGAAAATGATTACGTAGATAAGCTATGGTAACCAATATTCTTTCTAAATACTGTTTGGATTTACAAATCTAGGCTTGTAAAGAGCCGTTTGACGGTATCATCGAAATAGATAAAAATCTTGTATGAAGAAAAATTATCTGAAACTATATTTTAATCAACTTTAAAATTTAGTTCTAATGAAAGTCAAAATAATTCTACCCATTGATTCCTAAAATTAAAAAATATATTATAAAACTCGGATAAAAATTATTTCGAAAAACAATCCAGTTTAATTTAAAATTTCTTTGTGGTATTAATTAATTGTACTTGCTGATATAATAAATACTATAAATACTATTATGTTTGGAGGTTTCGATTGTGTGTTTGTGTGCAATTAGTATAAGTATTTGTGTTAGTAGGTGCGTGTGTGTGAGGAGATTTGCAGACGCCAGCCGAGTCACCAGTAAATAAACTGTCTCGGGACAGCTGGGGTGAATGTGTGTGATAAGACTACAATTAAAATTTGAATTAAAATATTAACTAATAGAATACAAAAAAAATTATTCAAATTAAACTATATAATGGACCTTAACTCTCGAATATCAGGAACCTTGCTATATTCATTTCTGGTCCCTTTTACGGAATTGTTTTATAGAATCCTCTTTTTTATTTTATCTTCTGCTGACTCAACCAATTAAGTGACTTGAGATCTGGTAATATCTTTTCCAATCTTGTTCTGAATTAGTTTTGTCGGATCCTCTCTAATCTACTTCAGTTCATATTTTATAGTATTATTTCTGATCTTTGTTCTAATCTTTTAATATTCTTTTTTCTTTAGTTTTTACTGAATTGGTTTAACAATACTCTTTCCAATTTCCTTCTAAATTTTTTTTCTTATTCTTGTCTTAATTCCTGTTTGTTCGAAATTTTATTTGATTTCTTTATTGACTTTTTTCTTAATTTGTATTTTTACTATAGTTTTTTTATATAGTTTATTAATCTAATTTGCTTTAATTATTTAATTGATTTTTTTTTTAATTTAATTTCTTTTTTTTTTATTTATTATTATTATTATTATTTTTTTTTTATTTATTTCTTTATTTATTTATTTTTTTTTTATTGTTATTATTTTACATTTACATTTAATATATTCTAACAAGAGTGTAAATTGTAACAATAATATTTCAATTTGAATAAAATTTTAATTAGTAATAATCATAAAATAAAGCTGTGTTAATTTAAAATAAAATGGGCATTAATTTTTCAAAACAAAGCAAAGTTTTTCATGATAAATAATAATTCTTACTTAAAACTAATTATCTAAATTAATTGGACAAATGAATTATTAAATGATAAAACATATTTTAATTAACGAAGTCAAATAATTCACAATATATGTTTTATTATTCACATAAATTTAATTGTTAAAGTGCTTGTTTCGATTTGCATTCATTTCTAGACATAGCAGTTGCAATATGCATTTGACGAATCTTATAGTGACCGTAGGCATAGCTCTCATTACAATTGTACCAATACCTTTTATCGTCCAAACATTGGAGAGCTCGTTTTTCTGTAATGAAAGTATACAACTGATGATTAACACTTCCTATTCTTTTTTGTTGGATGCTCACTGTTCCACCATCAGTATACACTTTTTTATAGGCTTCATGGGTGATATTAGAATTTGTAAGACTTATTCATTTGGGTTTTAGAGTGCTTTTATCGCCTTGGAGTGAGTAGCACTTGGGTCGAAGAAACACCCATTCTTTATATTGATTTCCTTTATTCTCATCCTTAACTTTCCCGATTACCGAACAAATTTTATCTGAGAACAATGGATTAGTCACTGGATAATTTGAAGTATCTAGGAGCCCATCGGCAATCATTTTTGGATACAGTTGTAAGCGTAAATCAACATTTTTACACTAAAAAGAAGGAATCTGTGTCACCAGCTACGATATTAATTGGACAATTGAATTCTTCTCTATAACTCTGTTGTTCTTTATATTGAAACTGGTACATGCGACGTTTAGATAAATCAAGTACGGTTTGTCCAATATACATTGGTCTATCTAAACACACAATTTCCTTATTGAGTATAACAGCAATGAGATCATCCGCAATCTTGATGCTACGACGAAACATAGGATGACTACAATAAGTTATCAATCTTTTGCTTTTGTTGCATAATCTCAAATTTATACGTTTCTTCAAGTTTTCCACAGTTTTACCGTATAAACTGTTGTTCTTTAACTTATAATAATCTCGCTGAAACGAATCCGTACTAGCTGCTCTCATTTTGGTATTGTAATCAATATAGCCTTTGAAAATAGCCACTTGCTTGAATTCTACAGCACGATTAACTTTTGTGACTTTTGCGCCGTAACTCAACCACTCTGTCAAAACTCTACCATTAACTACATAGTTTTTCTTAGGCTCATGAGTTAACAACAGCTTTTCAACTTTACTACCAGGTGGATAACAAAGCTCAGGAGCTATAGGTAAATCATCTAGCTTATCTTGTATACTATCAGGAATGACGATGTCAACCTCTAGAACATATCCACGATCTCCATCAAACTCATCCCCATTTGCACATCTTTCAACAATACCATTCATTTCAGTCTGATCATTTATCCATCTAAATTCACCAACAGGAAGTTTTTGCGACAGCGCCCATCCATATAAATTATTAACATCTAGGTATGACATTTGTGTTGATTCATCATCTTCAACATGATGTTTGTTGATAAATGTCATTCCACCACGAATACCAGCTTCAAATAAACGGTAAAGCTCTGGATCTTGAATAAGTTCTACCGGTTCAGGTAACTGTTTAATAGCTGATGCCCAACTTAATCCGGGTATGGAAACAAACGATAGAGCCTCAAGTCCATCTTCGTCAAATGTTTTTTCTCTGAAAGCTTCAAAAACATCGGCCAACAGAAAAACATCCAGCTTGAGATATACGAGCATGTAATCTAGCAGTGTCTCACAGTTGTATTGTTGCCAGATTCGATTTGCATGTATATAATCTTCTTGACTAACTCCTTCCCAAATCGGTGGTAATTCTGTTATTGACTGTAAAACATCCATTGATGTAGCCATATCATAAGGAAAAATGGTTTTACAAGTCATCATCTGTGATTCGAAAACATCTGAGGTCAGTGGAAGACATGGTAAATTTTTTGATAAATTTGCCAAGCTGCTATTTAAAAATTGTAAAGAATCAATGAATCTAATTCTTCTGCCTTTCGATGTCGCTGTAAGTGTGAGAAACTTTTCTGTTGATTGAGGAAAAACATTTAAATTCCAATCGGGGAATTTTCCAATTGCATATTTTAATATATGATGAATGTCATATCCATGAAGATTGTGAAATACAACAGGTAAAGACGGATTGATTCTTCTAGCCAAATTACAATCTTGACACGCTGCTCCGAGATATTGACCGGTAAAATGATCATGATCCCGAACAGGTATATTGATAATCTTTTTACAAAGGTAGCAATGAGTTTGGTTTGTGAATTCTTCCTGCTGTTCCCAAGTGAGTTCCATCATTTCCTTTGATCCATTAATTTTATACCACGGATAAACTATGTCTGTAGCTATATCATCCAATGCTTGTATAAACTGAATGATACAGTTTTTCCGAACAAATGTTTCATTTCGGATCGGACAACCTTGATGAAGAAGCACAAATTCAGATGCAATCGGCTCATGTTTTTGGAAGTGCTTGTCATCTAGAGGTAATATCGATTCAAAGTCCGCGTAGACAACAAACTGCTGTTTTATAGTTTTACTCCAGTCTTTAAATTCGATATATTTATTCTCTGGCATTGAGTATAAAGTCGTCCGCTCCACATTCTTCCTACAAAGACCTATATGTCTTTCAAAAGCAGGACGTTTTTCGAAACCCATGAAGACATGTATGACACCATTGTGATTGGATTCTGACTCCTTCTACTTTATCTCTGTAATTCAGCAGTCGATCGAGATTGGTTACAGCCAAAAAATGATAATTTAATTCTAAAATTTAGTTAATATTTTAATGATTAATGGAAATATTACCTTCTTCAATCAATAGGAGATATATCTGAGATCCCGTCGAAGTACTTCTATATACCAAGTCAACGAACGGATTCTTGAAAATATCATTAGTTTTTTGTTTAATTGGATCCTTATTATATTTGAGAACATTGATCGATAGATTAGGATTCATTGCCTCAAATTGGCAAATGTTAACCAACTTCATTGGAAACCAATCTACTACATACTACTAACCTTCATTGTCTAATTTTCACCTGAAATCTTTAGTTCTCCTTTATTTACTGATATCCAAAAATAATCTTATTTCATTCAAACACTCATTCAAACCTGAAATACCTTGCCTAGGCTTAGGCTTCTAACATTGATATACATAACCAAACCAACATAAACTGATTCTACTTCATCCAATAATACACCTAAATTCGAAATATAAAAGTTTTTATAATCTAAAAAATCAATAAAATTATAATATAGGAACACACAAACTTATCTGTGTGCAAACATTTAATGTTCCGAAAGTTAAAAGTTTTATTATAGAAATTGAGAAAGTGACAGAAAAATAATTTTACATACAACCACAGCACACATAATATAAAATACAGGCAAATTTAATAGAGTTTTTTATTTCGAAAGTTAAAATTAACATATTGTTAACATATCATTATTTTTAATATATTAAAATTCATGGCGGAAAAAATTTGGATTTTCAATCGGACAACTCTACTTTGAGTTTTCGAGAAGAGGACAACAAAACATCGTAAGATCTATTTATTAAATATTTTTGAAGTTAATATTTCTTTAGATTTTGGGATATTTCTCTGGTAGCGCTACCTTTTGCAGGAAAAAAATCGAAAATCGTAAATTTTAATAACTTGTTCAAAAAAATAATGTTTTCATAGAATTACAAAAATGACAAAATCCGTCTTATCAATGAGCTGAAGAAAGAAAACTTTAAAAACTGTTTTATTCATAATATATATTCTTTCCCAAATGTCTTAAAAAAATTAATGTGTTTGGTGATTACTTTATTTATTTATTGTTAAAAATAAATCTGACTTACATTATATCGAAATAATTCCATAAAATGTCATAAAAATCCTAAAAAATCTGAAAATTAAAACTTGAATAATGATCTCATAATTATATAAAATCAAAATTCAAGCCTTAAATTGTTACTTAAATATAAAAAACTTACTTCTAAAACCATAAAATAAAATTGAATAAATGAAAAAAGAAATAAACACTCTCATAAATGGTGAGTCATCCACTATTGAACACACCAACATGCATTATAGAGACTTTTAACTTTCGGAATTAGGTGTAGCTCAAATTGTCTTTAGTGTAAAGGGCGAGCTGCAATTAAATTTAAAACTTTTCTGGTGCCATTTGATAAGACCAGATTAAATTTGAATTCATCAGACCATAATCTTTTTTGAAAAAAATAAATCACTCTTCTCAAATATTTTTGCGCACTACTCTGACCTCGAACTCCTGTTCTTTGTCTAGATTTCTGATTGTTTTTGGTGTGAAGATGATGGAAGCACTAATCTTTCGTTTCCTTCTTCTCACAGTGGCATCGACCCTATTACGTCACTGTAAGGAAGGGAATTCTTGTCAGTTATTGAAATTTTCGGTAAGAATTTCCTTATTGATGGAGACCCAAACCAAATTTACATTGAACAATGGATAAATGTTTTCCCTAGTTTTATTGTAATACACCTAATTCTGTTTTTTCACGAATTAAAAAGAATTTTCTTTTCTCTTTACACGAATTGCTTTGTTTTACCATGATTTTCAATATTCTATTAATTTTTTTTATTTTCATTTTTCACAAATTATGTATACATACATTTTAACTTCGCATTATATTCTTCAGAATTCAGTTAGATTATGTCGATTATATGCTTATGTGTTCTCTTTGGGTGGGATTCCACAAAATATTCATAAAGTAAAAACGTAAGAATAAAAATTTGTTATGTTTATATTATTTTTACTTTTTTTATATTAATGAATTTCTGATATTATTTTCTTTTTTCCAAATCATAATTTTTTTATATAATATATTTAATAAATTAAAATGTGTAAGCACGAAAAATTAAATTTTTGTTGCTCTTTTAGATATGGAACCAATCTACTATTTTTACATTCAGGCAATATCTTTTTTAACACGAATTTTTTAGGAACGTATCTATCGTGTAAAAACAGAATTTGGTGTAAAAGTATTAAAAATTCTCATTGACAGTAAGAATTTAATATTTTTAATAAGTGAATAAACAATAAAAAATTCAATTACCTTCAAAAGTGGAACCAAAAATTAAAGAAAAGTTTATTGTTATAGAAATAAAAATTTTAATAGAAATTTTATCTACATGCTTTAACTTGTATCCGTAAAGAATGAAAGCACTAACTAAAAATCCTTTGTCGCATTTGAGTATTGTCCTTACAACAATACTTCCATTTTCTTGAAAAAAAGCAAAATAAAATTAACGGAAATTTGAAATTTCTCAGCGTTTTATTAAAAATTTTATTATTATATTATTATTATTATTTATATTATTATTATTATTATTATTATTATTATTATTATTATTATTATATTATTATTATTATTATTATTATTATTATTATTATTATTATTATTATTATTATTATTATTATTATTATTATTATTATTATTATTATTATTATAAAGTAATGGTGTAAAATATTTTTGTCGGATGTCTCACTTGAATAAAATAAACAGTACAAGCTTTGTGATACCCAGTGCAAATCCCAATAGTAGACTAGTTTCGAGCTATTGGCTCTCATCAGTACTATGCAGAAGACACGAAGATTTCTCTTCGCGCCAGGTAAGTATACAATATTGTTGATTCAACTCTATTGCATACTTTCCCCGGCACACTGGAAATCACATCGCTTGCAAAATAGCTTGGTCACAGAAAAAATTTGTAAACTTGTAAACATGGTATGAAAAATCAAAATCACCCCTGCGGACTAAAAAATTAGTCGATACACAGAAACTGTTTACAAGTGCATCCGATTACCTTTAGCATTTTTAACTTATAAAGTAATGGTGTAAAATATTTTTGTCGGATGTCTCACTTGAATAAAATAAATAGTACAAGCTTTGTGATACCCAGTGCAAATCCCAATATTATTATTATTATTATTATTATTATTATTATTATTACTATTATTATTATTATTTTTTTTTTGAAAGAAAATAAAATAAATTGATAAAATCGTTTCAATTTTAATATTAACATTGTCTTCTAAGATTCTTCGATAAAAATTTGTATGAAATTCGCTAATTTTTTTTGTGGGAACTGAGCAGACAAAAAAACAAGTTCAATATCAGATGTATTTATATATGCAATAATGGGAAATTTTTGTTGATGTTATTTTGGGTTAATGGTAAATTATTAATATTAATATTATTTATTATTATTGTTATTATCTATATTTGTAATTATAATATTATTATTATTAATGTTTGGGTTGTTAGAGAAATGTGAAATTAGCAATCATTGATTTTACTCCAAAGTATGCTTTAGTTGACAAATCTGCAATCTAATGGCATTTACATATAATTAGTCCATTATTTTCTCTTGTATCCGGACGATTCATCGCCGGATTGTTCATCACAGGATGGTTCATCAAGAGGACAGTTCATCATGATATATTAATTTGCTTTGGATATATCTTACTATACGTATTACTATGTTAAAATAAAGTAAATATACATATTAATAGAAATTGCAAAGAAAAACCTCCATTCCGTTGATGAACCACCCTGTGATGAACAGTCCGACGATGAATCGTCCTAGAATCATTTTCTCTAACAGCTGTCGAAATAAATAATTTTATTTGGTCTTGTCACTTTTTAATTTTCAACTTTCCTGTGAATTATATAGGTCATCTCAAACAACCTGTATATTATATGTATTTGTAACAATAAATTGAATGTACCAACAAGTCTTTAGAACCTTTTCGTCGTATAAGTAACATTCTACATGGTTTCCGAGAATTCTAACTGTAGTTATATCGGCTTCCCTAAACCTCAATGACAAGTATAATATACTATTTCTATACGAATCTAACAAATATTTTACCTCACCAAGCTTAGGGGTTCTAAATCTATCGAAACTGATTCCAAAAATGAATGATCATATAATTATATTTTTTTATTATTCTTCTCTCCATAATTTCGAAAACAGTTCAAATATTTTCAAACTCACATTGAGGCCTGAAAACAAATAAAAATTTTTATTTTCAATGAACTCATCAGCATCTGCTGGGGTCGGGAAACGAGTTGACATGAACTGAAACATTGTAAATAGTCCAACATTAATATTAATTAATAATAATTATAAATTGAATTGAAATTTTTCATCAACAGAAAAAAGATTTGTCAAGATCAAATTAATTATTTAAAATTCATTTTTACATGACATTTCGAAAGTTGGAGATAGTTTATAAATTATATTTATAGATAATATTTATGGGTCGCAGAAGTAGGGTAATGCGCGGACCCATGAAAAAAGGGCTATTGCGTAATTGATGACGCCACAAAGAAAATTACGTCATACCCCCTACCCCAGGAAGGGGATATATATATATATATATATCTTTTTACTCCAGATTTGATTTCCTTTAAGAATCCCCTCATATTGAGCTCAGAAAAAAAATTACAAAAATTTAAAAAATTATTCTAATCAGCGATTTTTCCCAAAATGTTTTAAAAAAATACATTGATTGATTTATTTATTTAATTAATTATAATTAAAAATATATCAGACTCACATTTTTTCGAAATAATTCCAAAATACTTTAATAAAAGACATAAAATTAATTAAAAATAATTTATAATTATATTGTTGATTAAAAGTAATATTTAAGAACTTGAATAATGATCTCATATCCATATGGATCAAAATTCAAGTCTTAAAATTTACTTTAAATTTAATATCTTACCTGAAAATTATTTCTAAAATGGCTAAAATAAATTTCATGATGAGCAATTCATACGTAAAAAAATTACTGACAACTTTGAAAATTCATCAGTAGTAAATTGGTGAGTGGGCAATTGCTCTACACGCAAACCACCACTATAGAAAATGTATCTCAGTGGTGTTTGGTGTAATAAAACTTTTAACTTTCGGAACATTAAATTTTTGCACACAGGTAAGTTTGTGTGTTCCTATATTATAATTTTATCGATTTTTTTAGATCATAGAAACTTTTATATTTCGGATTTAGGTGTAACCTGAAATGTTTGTGTTAGCTGTTCTTTCTGAGTGTGATAATTTATTGGTCTGCTCAAAATATTTGCTTTCAACTTTTTCGTATCTGTATTTGTGTCCCTCAACTGAAATGTTAGTCACTATTTTTATGAAATTTTTTAAAGTGGTTTTTCAATACTGTCTAAAAATAGTAATTACCGTAACTTTCGGCGTATAAGGCGACCGTCAGATAAGACGAGGTACAAAATTAGAGCAAATTTATATGATTTATCATATATCGGTTGTAGTAGTATAAATACAACTACCTGTAATGTAATACTTTCTTTTATATCGGTTGTAAAAGAACACCCACAATTTTCAAGGGTGATTTTTTGACTTTAAGGGTCGTCTTATACGCCGAAATATACGGTAATAATTACAACAAATATCTATATTAACCTTTTCCTGGCTTATGATGCCATATGGAATCATGATATATTTCATACAGGTATAGACATCTATGGTCTGGTAGGTATAATATTTTTATTTATGATCGATAAGGAAGATCTATACTTTTAATGTAAAATCATTTAATACCGCCTTTTACTTTCTGAAATAGAATTTTCGGATGACGAAGAAGATATGAAACATTTTGAAAAAAGAATTACCACTGCAGCACGTGAGAATCCCACAAACTTTGAAATTTTAAATTTTTATATTTAATTTTCTAAATATTGCAATATTTTAATACTATATTAATATTTTATTAATATTTAATTTCTATTAATAATTTAATTTTATATTTTCCTGTGATAAGGTTTCCTACCTCAACACGAACCCCAACAGTATCACTGCATCCACAATTGTGTGAAACAACTCGAAAGAATCCAAAAGAAATTTCTGCTGATCGCAACTGTGATGATAATTCTTCATCATCGATGCCTGACGAGACTAGTTATGTTGATTGCGACGATAACGAAATGTTGAACGGAGAAACTGTTGGTTCTGCAAAGGGTTCTGGATGTGTTGCAAGCAGTATTGGTATGATGAGAACAGTTGATGGCTCTCACAGTTCCGATGCGTTAGATTCCGAGAATGGTGATAGCTGTGATGTCACAATAGCTAACGAAGTGATGGTTGCTGAAGAGTACGAGTAGGACCCAGCACTGAGTCTTACAAAAACTCTATAAGATGTTCGAGAATTCGTCAGAAAGTTCAAATGCAATCTCAACTTGGTCAAAGTCTTCCCTAAGATGGAAGAAATCGAATTTCGTTCCAAAACAGCCAAAAAGGAAGACGCCGAATATAAACCCTGCTGATCCTAATGACCTTACTGTTGAGAACTTCAATAACTACATTTCAAAAGAATTCAAATCGGAAATGCTCTCCAAACTCAAAGAAGTATAAAAACTTATCAGAGAAACGTCTCAAATGTTTGCAACCACCGTATCAGCAAGAGATGAGAGCGAATGGCCGGCATGACTACGAGTGATTTGAGTGTCCTTAACAGCTACTTTCAAAGGAAACGTTGATTTGTTGATTAAGCATGTATATCTCATTAAGTTGGTTATGATAAACATGTGTTAGGAATTGTACAGTATTACTGGCATGTGAGTTTCGAATTTGTCTAATTTCGGCCAAAATATTCTTGACGAAATTTATAATTAGCATCATTTATTTGCATTCTATATGCAATGATAAACTAAAATATATTAATATCATTTCCAACATAAACCTCTTAATCCTCTTGAAAGTGTCGCGCCCAAGCTATTGAGAACATATTTGAACAATGGAAATTGAATCATTACCGAATATAGAAGGGGTACCAGATAATGAATCTGGAATTCACCCTTGCATCAGAGGTAGGATGCAAGGAAAGGATACACCTGTTTCTTTGAATCCAATTAAAATATATCTTGGTCGATATGCTAAATTGGCTACTTTTATAGCATATGTTGAACCTTCTGTCATATCAAATTCACTACAGATTCTATTTAAATAATTAACATTTATGGACTTGTTGGAATTTAATCTTTCAAGTAATTTAATTTCAGCATGTGGATTTAATGTCCATTCGGGTATATGTAATTCAAATGTTTTTAATTTTAATTTAGCTTTTGTATCTACAGCTCCATAGAATAATATTTGATCATTTATTGCGCTATTACAAACTAATTCTATAAAAACATTATGAAGTACACGATTATAATTTTGAAGGAATCCAAATAAATGTTTCAATTCAAAATAACCCTCATATTTTTTAGACTTGTAAAGTTGAACTCGTTTATAATAACCATAATTTGCATCTAAACAATCTTTATCCAAATCACCTTTGTTAACATCAGGGATCCAACCTGTTAATTCACCATATTCATTTTTGTAATCACAACCAGTCAAAACAAAATTTAGCATTGTAGAATATACACCTGGATTTGATATATTTTCAATTTCTGATGATCCTAATTTTAATCTCATGCTGGTGAATATATTTGGAAAGAAATTATTTTCCAGAGTTATATCTTTGTTTGCTTCAATCTCTAATTCAATTTTATAATATAATTTTGCATTACAAATATCTATAGGATTTGATGTTTGAAGAGATTGAAAAACTATATCACCTCCACGATCTAAATTTGCAATGGAACCAGAAGTTGGACAAATTTTAAGTACATCAATTTTCTTGATTTCATGAACAAACTGTTTATTATAATCAATGATTTAATTTATTTTTTTCTGAAATTTCAATATTTATATTATTCATTTTTTATAATAGAATTTTCAGATTTTTATAATATAAAATTTCACAAAAACCTTGGGTACTAGTGAATTCACTAATTCCCAAAATATTAAAATTCATCAAATCTCAAAATTATAAAAATTATAAAATTAAATTCCTCAAAACATTAAATCAAAAGTTCTTGGGTACCACCCAACCATTTTTTTATATAAAAATTATAAATTCCTCGAATCATAAAATATAAAAATATTAAATTCTTGAAAACATTAAATCAAAACTTGAGTACCACCCAACCAATATTTATAAAAATATTTTTTTTATAAAATTTATCAAGTCCATAAAATATAAAAATTTAAAATTCTTGAAAACATTTAATAGGAATTTCTTGGGTACCTCCCAACCAATTTTTATAAAAATATTTTTTTATAAAAATTATCAAGTCCATAAAATATAAAAATTTTAAAATCATTAAATCATTAAATCAAAAAATTTTATTTTTATAGTAGTGGTTATAATGGGAATCCTGGGTCACGCCACCTGCTACTTCTGAAGTTTGAAAGTTTGAAAGTTTGAATTTTTAAAAATTTAAAATTCTTGAAAATTTTTATTTTTTGATTTCCTAGGGTGGCGTGGTCCAGGATTCCCATTATAACCACTACTTATCAGCCCTTTGACAAGAAATGATGAGAACCGTTGACCTACACTACTCACAAATGCAAACGAGCGCCCATTTCTAAAAAACCATAAAAATGGAGATGAGACGTTTCTAAATGGTTTTATATACTAAGAATTAGCTAAAATTAATCAAAATTCAACAATCCGTTTGAAAACCTTGAAAAGGTTTATACGAAGATATAACCTTGTTTTAGGGTTCAATTAGTTTTTACAAGTCAAAAGATCTTTAAAAGGGCTTTTTGAGTTTGAGATTTATTTTGCTTTTACAAAGGGTTTATTTAAAAATTAAGTCTATAAGAAATGTTTTATTTCTAATCACTAACCCACCCCCCCTCGGATTCCATTAGTGATTTTACAACAAGGAATGCAATTGAATCCCATTAGTTCTGATATCGGACAGCCGGACCAGTCGTAATGGACTATGCGCTAAATTTCAATTCGCTAATTCTCCATGGATGACGAAACGAATAATTCGTTGAAAAATTTTAATTAAATATAATTTGATGTAACGAACTTTTGTTAAATTTTGAAATATTAATAAGCGTCCTTGTATATAAATTCAGTTTTATTTCAGGCTCTTGTCATCAACAGACAGTTTGAAGGGAATATCCCAGGAAATGTAGCGATTTTGTTAAGATATGATCAGTTTTATTTATGAGTTTGGGAACGCGTGAGCGTCTTCATCGGTAAAGTATCGCATTCTTCACATTCAAGTGGAACGATAATAGAATTTTCAAAATTTTATAACGAATTTTGCTTAAAAGAAAAATACTGTTTTATAAACATTACAGAAGAAAATTGTTTGGAAAATGAGAAATAAATCAATTTGTTTTTAATCATTATTAATTAATAATTTTGTGGTTTTAATATTTTAATTTAATATTATTTATTAATAAATTATTATTATTTATAATAGAAAATCGCCAACTAAGTATATTAAAATATAACATTGCTATATATTTCGACAGTTTAACAGTCTCCTTCGTATTAGTAACAACTAAATGAAAATAGGAATATTCAAACAAATTAATCAATAATTACCGTAATTATAGTGTGTCAAACTAAAAAAATATTTTAATAAAAAAATTTTTCTTCTCAAAAATTTTGAGTACTTACTGGGAATGAGTAATGTGTGAGGAGTTGTTTTGAATTTATTTAACCCTTAAACCACTGAAATAGAATTACGCCCAATCTGATGTTCTCAACCAAACTGAACGTTACAAGCAAACCATGTGTTTGATCGTGTTCAAACCTGCAAGTTGTGGTGGGGAGTTTTACAGAAGAAAAATAGTATTATTGGTTGGAACGCGAAAATATTTTGATTTGAATTAAATGGTGTTTTTATGAGTTGTTAAAGGATTAAATAATTTAACTTGTTTATTTTATATTTGGGATGATGATGTTGTTTGTTAAAATGTTTGTATGAGAATGTTAACAATTTTGTGCGCTTTTTTCAAATTAAAATAATTTTTATATGATTAAAAAACTATTTTTAAGTTTGATAGAATTTGATTACGATTATTATTTGTTAAGTTGTTTGAATATTCTTATTTTCATTTAGTTGTTATTAATACGATTCCTTGTCCGAAGAAGAATGTCAAACGGTTAAAATGTATAGCAATGTTATATTTTAATATGCTTAGTTTGCGATTTTCTTTCTTTAAAACTTTGCCTTCTTTGATTATTATTATTATTATTATTATTATTATTATTATTATTATTATTATTATTATTATTATTATTAGTATTATTATTATTATTTAAAACAATAAAATGATAATTTAAGCCTTTTGCTGCAAATAATGTATTTAATGAAAAGATTTTCGACTATAAGATAGTCCTGAGATTGACAAGGACTATCTTATAGTCGAAAAAATTTTCATTAAATACATTATTTGCAGCAAAAGGCTTAAATTATCATTTTATTGTTTTAAATAATAAATGCTGCTACCAAGAAATCATCATTTTATACTTATTATTATTATTATTATTATTATTATTATTATTATTATTATTATTATTATTATTATTATTATTATTATTATTATTATTATTATTAACATTATTATTAACATTATTGTTATTATTATTACCGTATTTTTCGGACCAAAAGGGCACTTAACATCCTTTCACTTTCTCAAAAATCGTCAGTGCGCCTAATGATTTTACACCTAAATCCGAAATATAAAAGTTTCTATAATCTAAAAAGTTAATGTATTGTTTTGTTTTTGATGTGTGTTGAGAGTTATTGTGAAAGAGTTGAATAGAGTTGAATGAAGTTTGACTTATCGGAGTTTTGTGTCATTTAATGTGTGTACTTTATAACCCGGTGCGCCTTATGTATGAAAAAAACCGTTAGCAGCCGATTAAATGATATTGCGCCTTATGGTCCGAAAAAATACGGTAAATAGAAGATAACATAAAAATTTGCATGGTACTGATTTAAATATTAAAAAATGTCATTCGATTATCACTTATAATATATATTTTAACAGGCAAACTGTTATCTTAAGGTAGAAATTAAATAACTATATATTTTGTAAATTGTTTATTCGAACAAAATAATAAAAATAATAAACCAAATAATTTATTAATTAAATTAAAATATAACATGTCCATATTTAAGTTTTGGATCACTTTCGACTGAAAGGATTGACTAATATTAATGAGTACATAAGGAAGGATGTGTTTATTTTTTCAGTAAAATTTATTTTTAAAATTAATGAAATTATTTATTTTACGAACTTCTTTCTATTTTCACCTCTGATTTCTTTTCAAATTATTTATTAAAAATTGACTATCTTTAATGATTCATATTGAATTTTTTTATAAATCCAATAAATTAGCTTGGTTAGATATTTTTATAATTATTTTCGAATAAGCAATTTAAAATCTATATAATTTTTATTTCTATCTGATGACGTGAGTTATTATTAATATTATTATTAATATTATTATTATTATTATTATTATTATTATTATTATTATTATTATTATTATTATTATTATTAATAATATTATTATTATTATTATTATTATTATTATTATTATTATTATTATTATTATTATTATTATTATTATTATTATTATTATTATTATTATTATTATTATTATTATTATTATTATTATTATTATCATTATTATTATTTTTATTATTATTATTATTATTATTATTATTATTATTATTATTATTATTATTATTATTATTATTATTATTATTATTATTATTATTATTATTATCATTATTATTATTATTATCCTTATTATTATTTAAACAATTAAATGATAATTTAAGCCTTTTGTTCGAAGGACATTTTGTGAACTTCTTCAATTTACTACTTCAAAAGTCAATTTCTTTTCAATAATGAATTGAATCAACAAATAGATGGAGTTGGTATGGGTTCTCCTTTAACACCAACGATGACTTCAATTTTTTTGGCAAGCTAAGAAAAGAAAATTTCATTTTCCAATTTATGAAACATACTGTTTATAAACGGTATGTGAATGATATTTTTCTTATATTTGAAAATCAGAAGCTTGTTGAACCATTTTTGCATTATATGAATAGTTTGCATAAAAACATTGTATTCATATGTGAAACGGAGAAAAAATCATCACTTTCTTTCTTCGATCTGTTAATACAACACAAAGAGAAAACACTATAAGAAAGAGATTTATAGAAAACCAACTGATACTGATCTCTATACTTCATCCGAAAGTTTTTGTGAATTCAAGTACTAAGAAAATATGGTGAAGGGATTGATTTATTGTGCATGGTCTTTGTCTTTCTACTTTTGTAAATTCTGTAAAATGTGTTGGCAAATTAGTTGAATTGTTAATGAAGAATGGTTATTCAAAATCCTTTTTATTAATTATTTAAAAGAGATTGTTGATAAATTTATTAAAAATCTTAATGATCCATGTTTGAGAAAATCTGGGTGTGATGTTGTTGAGATGTGTGAGTCTGATGAGTTAAATAAATTAAATAGCAAGTGTAAGGATTGTGAGTCTAAATTTGTGTCGGTATTGCCGTACTCAGAAGGTTTTAAGAATTATAAAGGTAAAATAAGCAAGCAGTTATGGAATTTAAACTATAGAATTGTGTCAAATTCGTGTAAAGTACGCAATATGTTTATTACTAAGTCTGAAACTTCGGTTGGATTGTGTTCTGATCTCGTTTATTAGTTTACATGTAATGGGTGTAATGTAATATTTTATGCAAGAAAACTAAGTTACACGGCCTGTGGAGTTATGTGTTCTATCCTTTCGACAATCAGTTTTCGGTTTGCCATTTTCTGTAGCGAGTTATGGTTCGTTATTCTTTGCTTCATCGGCCATCTGTGGAGTTGGATTTGGTTTAGTCTGTTTGCCTTCTAAATAATTGGTAATGTTTGGTTTGAAAAGAAAAGATCCTTTAGCTATGGCTATAGCGGTTTCTGGATCTGGCTTAGGAACAGTTTGTTACGAGTCTTTTAATTGAATTCCTTGTATCAACATATGGTTGAAGGTTAGCTATGTTGGTAATTGGATTTATTCTATTAATCAAGATTCCCTGCTGTTTGACATACACAAATGTGAAACCAAGAATACCAGAAGAAGTAGAATGAGAAATAAATTATGAGAAATCGGGTGAAAATAGAATAAGCGAGACCAGGGTAGGATGTGTAATAATTGAAATTTCAACAAATGAGGAAGAAATGATGAATAAAAATGAATTAAAGGAAAGGAAGGTAGATAATAAGTCATTTGTTGGAATGCTGAAATATTAGATTTTTTTATTTTTTTTATTATCAAATATCTTATTTAGTATTGGTTGCAACGTTCCGTTTATGTAGGCAAAGGATAGAGTAGTGATGGCCAACCCAAATCAATCGAAGGGTCAAGTTTTCGGAAAAATACTATCACGGGCCACAATAAATTCATTTAAATAAATATAACTCGTTTTTACGATTCAAGTAAACTTAGAATCAATTTTTTAAATTAAAAACATGCTTAATTCGAATATGAATTCTAAAAAAGACAATTATTGATTTGATGTTTAAAATTGTGTCCGGGCCACATCAAAACTGCTTCGCGGGCCACCGGTTGGCCATGGCTGGGATAGAGCAACCTTCATGGTATTTCTGATAGTAAATGTATTGGGAATTGTCGTTGACTTATGCTGAATTGCCAATTGACTATGAAACTAAATTTTATTTGATAAAAAATTTATCAATTCGAAAGATTTGCAAAAATTCAATTTTCACTTCTATCGATTGTTTTGTGAATAATTTCACTTATAAATTCAATAGTGTAATTAAACAAAATCATTAATAAAATTAGCATTACGAAATATTGTCAATAAATAAAAAAAAACAAGACATGAGATGCTGTTAGAATTGTTTTAGAATTTTTTTCTTTTATTAATTGGCTTGCGAATCTTGGATATTTAATATTTTATTTTTGTTGTCATGGTGATTGGAATAGTTTAAAGAAAATCGAAAAGTTTAAATTTGAGATAATTTTGTCTGGTATAAACAGTTTTCGAAGATCTAAACATTTCCCCCCAAATATGAAACTAGTAGTCCAGGTATTTCGGTTTGTTTGTTTTGAGCAGGATATAGAACATTGATATTCAACATTTAATTTCTTCGGGTCACATACATACATTTGTAAAGTTACGTGGGCCGCAATCATGAAACACATCCTTTTTAGAAAACATTTTTGAGATTTTAAAAATGATAAACTAAAACAGAATAATAATAGTACATATTCTTATCAGCATACTGTTCGTCAAAAATTACAATAGTGAAACAAGTGAAACTCAAAAGTAAAAATTAATTTAAAGGCAAAAAATCTAGCGTGTGTAATCGAAACACTCTTATACCAGATCTGATGTGGACCATAATGACAAGCCTCTCCTGTGTCACTATCTGTGTGTTAAAGTCGAAACGAATCTCAAGATATACGAAATTTAGATTTCCAGATTTTTTTTAAATCATGTTTCTTGATAATAAATATGTTTATTGCTGCACATAAAACCTTGGCGGGTCGAAGGTTGAATATGGTTGATATAGAATGTTGAATTTATTTATTATTTTTAAGGAATTTAATCTCACAAATAATTGTCCTTTTCAAAAATCTTAACACTCCTTATAACAGTAATGGTCATTCTACTTATTCTCTTCTTTACTTCTATTGTCGGTATGAAAAAATTGATATGCTCCATATTTCAGAAATTAATTTTGTTTTTGAATAATTTTTTATAGATATTCTACAATAAGTTTAATGAGGCATTTCATGCATTTTTTGTTAAAGTTAATTAAGTATTTATTGTAATAATTGTGTTGGGCAAAATTTGAATTTCGGCCCACTTAGCAGTCACGCGATCGGAATGCGTCGGAAAATAGCACGCAAGCACAGCACTAAGTAAAGTTAAAATAAAAACACAACACCAAATAAACTAAAACACAAAAAATAAAATAAATCAAGAACAAGAGTAACAAGTATTACACGAAACAAACTTAAACACAGCATAAATAATAGTAAGTAAACAAATTCGAGTTAATGGGGATAAAAAATTTCCATAAAATATCATTAACAAAGGAATTAGGAGTCAAATTTATAATAGAAATGTTAAGAAATGCCGCCAAAAACTAGTTGAAGTAAAATATAAAAATGTAGGAATTAAATTACCAAAAAATAAAATAAAATAACGAAAGAATTAAAAGAAATAGGAATTATAAAATATAATTATTAGAGTAGCATAGAATATTCTAGAAAATAGCCATATCCATCATGGATGCAAAATTAATTAAATTAAATAAAATATAAAAATCAGATAAAAATAAAATAAATCATAAATTGTAAAAAATCACCAACAAAATTAATAAAAGTTCAAATTCGAAATTAATTAGAATTAAAATAATTCAAATTTGATTTACTGAATCAGTGCACGTACACATGGTTGCACACTGTAAGGAGTTAGTAAACTATATAAAATTATTATGGTTAAATGGTAGAAGTGAGATCAGTTAGTAGAAATAATTATTTCTGTTAAATTTTTATATTTAAATTCTATATTAAATTATATCATATTATATTAAATTATATTAAATTAAATCAATTAAATGTATGACCGGTAATTACATTAATATTAATAATTATCACGCCTCGGTGTTTAAATACGCTAGTAAACGACACAAGTTTGAAGTTGTTATAAAAAATAAATGCTTGAAGAAGATTTGAATTTAATTGCGTCTAACACACACAAAAATCAGACTATAAATATTCACGCATTTCATTCGCAATTTTATGCTAAAAGTTTTCAATTGGCACTTGTGAAAATCAAAATTTTGTTTAAAAGTACGGAATCTCTAAATTTATATCATGTTATAATTTAATTATGGGCCATTTTAAAAAATAGAATGAATCTTTCGGTTTATTCAAAAGAGAATAAAAAATATTTTAATTCAAAAAATAGAATAAATTTGTTATTATATATTTCAATTTTCAAAGTGAACAATCAACATATCGAAACCAGAAGTACTAAATCTTCCGAGCTGGCAACTTATTTCACTTATCCTGCCAAAAGGTCGGTCGTGTGTTTAAAGTTACCGCAAAGTTTAAAAGGGCGGAAAATATTTGCTTGGTTACGCCAAGATTCATTTATTTCATTTTAACAATATCAATAATATTAAACAAATAAATGATTTCTCTTTGAAAAAGTGAATTCTCTTATAATTGAAAATGTTCTTGGTAGCAGCATTAATTAAATTTTAAACAATTAAATGATAATTTAAGCCGTTTGCTTCGAATAATATATTTGATACAAATAATATTTTTTTCATTTGTATTATTAGCCGCAAAAGGTTTAAATTATCATTTAATTGTTTAATATTATTATTATTATTATTATTATTATTATTATTATTATTATTATTATTATTATTATTATTATTATTATTATTATTATTAAGTGATGATTTCTTGGTAGCAGCATTTATTATTTAAAACAATAAAGTGATAATTTAAGCCTTTTGCTGCAAATCTTTTCATTAAATACATTATTTGTAGCCAAAGGCCCTAATTATCACTTTATTGTATTATTATTATTATTATTATTATTATTATTATTATTATTATTATTATTATTATTATTATTATTATTATTATTATTATTATTAATATTATTATTATTATTATTATTATTATTATTATTATTATTATTATTATTATTATTATTATTATTATTATTATTATTATTATTATTATTATTATTATTATTATTATTATTATTATTATTATTAGTATTATTATTAAGTGATGATTCTTGTAGCAGCATTTATTTACAAGGACTATCTTATAGTCGAAAATATTTTCATTAAATATATTACTCGCAGCAAAAGGCTTAAATTATCACTTTATTGTTTTATATTATTATTATTAATACAATGTCAGTTTTTTCGAAAAAAAGGTTAATTGTTTTTTTTATAATAGTAAACAATACTTGTATGTGCCTAAAAGTGTAATATTTATTTTTACATCTTATCTGATTTCATTTAAACACTCAATTCTATGACAGACATTATCCAAAATATAAATCATTGTTTGTCCTCAAATATTATTCAAATAAATCGGTTAAAATTTGATCTGAAATTCGACATTTTCCAGTGACGTTGACGAGAAAAACGTCGTAAAAAATAAATATAGTAAAATATAAATAATATTATAATAAAGTCTACTCTAAGATTAGGGTTCTTTTTATACAAATATCACAATTATTATTTCATTTGATTGTTCTTGATATTTATTTAATTATATCTATCATAGATTTTTTTATATTATTTTAATTTTGTTTTAATGTTCAAATATATAATATTTTATGATTAGTATATTGATACATTGGAATTTCGGGTATTTAAAAATGAACTGTTTGTAGACTTCTATTATTTGATAATTTTTTTTAATTTAAATTTTATTTTTAGTACACCTGCTCAACATTTGGCAAGTAGTCTGTGTTCATCCATAGGTAAATTTATTTTTACATTCAATAAGATTATACTTAGGATTCTCTGTATAGAAATAGTTTAAAGTCCAAAACCTTTTTTTAATTAAAAAAATTTTTTATTTGAAACGAATTAACATATAGAAAAATGCTAAAAATTCAAACAAAAATTCAAAAACATTTTTAGCATTAAAATCAATTATCAGAAAAACGGGACTTGTGTATCAATTAAAATATTATTGTTGCAATGCCACATAAATAGGAATGACTACTTGTCATCTTCATATTTAAGTTCTTGATCACAGTCGACTGAAGGGATTGATTAATATTAATGATCACAATAAGGGATTAAAGAGTAATATGTTTGTAAAGAACGATATGTTTTGGTTTATATTGGCTTATTGAAGAAATGAAAAAGACATTTAGTGATAAAAATTATTAAAATAAAATTCCAAAAAATTTTAATATATAATAAAATAATATAATGTAATTAATTAATTATAATATATAATAATATAATGTAATATATAATATATAAAATAATATATTATTGTGTTAATATTACCTAATTTACGCAGCGATATTCCAAATATAAATTTAATATAAATAACTTTAACATTTAAATATTTTTAATAAAAATAATCCTAAAAGGTAAAAACGGTTTTTCTGAATTTTTGTATATAAATAAAGATTTTGTTATAAATATTGAAAAACAGTAATATTACGTTAATGGAATATTTTGTTTGGACATTAATTATATCTTAGAGGAATATTTTTTCTTTGATTTTCAATTCAGCGATTAATATTCTACATATTCGGGGATATTATTCTAATTTATAAATTGCTTTCCCAGTGAGGTTTTATCCACCTTTCCCACAGAAGAAAGTTTACTTTGTCTTTGGTATTTCAGTTTTCTTTCATAGAGAGGTTTTCCAAATAATTAATTGAACAAGAGAAAAATTACATAGTTTATTTACTATAGTTTATTTTAGACTAAAAAGAGATTTTACATTAAAATTAACTAAAAAATATTTCTATTTTAGAATTTGATTAATAAATGAAATGGTTGTAAGTAGTGTAATAAATACTAAATGGTTTCTTGAGACTAAAAAATGTTTCTGTTGGAAGTATAGAAAATTAATGAAAGATAATTATTTATAATTATGAATTAATATTAGACATTTTTCGGTATTTAATACACTAAAATGCATAAACAACTGTACGTTTAAGCATAAATTAAGATACAGTATAGTACATGATTAATTTATATATATAAAAATAAACACACTTACTTGAAATAAGGACACATATTAAGAGCACTGAGATAAATTTCTGGCATTTATAAAACGTTGCAAAGGCAAAAATTTTATAGGACATGCTAACAGAATTTGCATTCAAAGGAAAACGAGTAATTGTTATTTTTATCTCAAATTGTAGAAATTTCATATTATTTTCTATGTGTATTTAAATGGCAAAATTCATTAAAAAAATATAAGTCATTTTTAATTGTTATATTTTTAAAATTTTTGTATTCTTCTTTTTTCAGGTCATTTTCAATTACTTCATTTATTACATTAAATCAATTTCTTAATGTCATTTAATGTCAACAGTTGAGGGATAACTTTCCGCGTATTTCCTTTGACTTTGTTAAAGACAGTTTTGATAGGTTCAGAAATGGACTATATGGGGCAGGTTTATTACAAAATTTTTTAATGGTATTGCGCCTCCTTGAATTGAAGCTTTGTCCTGTGTTCGGACACCTTATAAATGAAATTAATTGAATAATACTAATGAATTAATAAGTAATTAATATTGAAGTGGCACTGGGGGTCTTATGATCTCAACTACCAAAATGTAAATCCGATATGTCTTTATCTGAAACAGTAGGTAAATCGATTTTTGCTCCAGGAAGATTCACACCTTTTACGGATCCTGATTTGCCTCCATTTTCTACTTCGCGATCCAAATAATCATAGCATGTTTCAAGCTGATTTATGTTGGTTGGATTCTATATGTTATTTCATTTAGAGCTAAAATGTTATACCCTGGCTTGAAGGAAGATTTAAGGAAACAACTAGTTGTCATAAAAGCTGTTATTGAAGCTAATGACGTTGATAAAATCAGAAAATGAAAAAATTGAAGCCAAATAAAAATGATTGAAATTTAATGGATTCTTATTTGAAACAAATAAAGAGTTTACTGCTATGGTCGTTTTTATAAATAAATTAAATAAAAATAAATTTTAAAAAATTCTTTATAAAAAATTCATGTTTTGGTAAATATTTATTTATAAAGATTTGTTTAAATATTCATTTTTGTGAAGTGTGGAAATTTGGATTGGTTGTTTAAAAATATTCGAATATCTGTAGTTTGGTAATTTAAATAAAGAGTTTTGTTGGCTTATGTTTTAAGTTTTGAAAATAAAATAAAGAGAAATTCCAAATATCTGGTAATTTTATAAGTACTACCTTTTCATGCGTTGGCGTATTTCAATATGGAAGTCTAAATTATGTCAAATGATCCACAGATACCGAACAATTGATTGGAAATAGTGATGAATCCTAATAATACGGTTTCCAAAGTAAATTAATTAATAAAGCAAAATGTTGATGTTCAAAGTGATATAAAACATTGGTCGCTCGATTGAATAAGTGAAACTCGTGGACGGAGAATCCGAGTAGAATTCCCCCCCCCCGAAATTTTAATAAAAATGTAAAATAGTAAAAGATGCTGTTGTAACTGTTCCAGATTATTTCAATGATAGTCAAAGACAAGTAACCAAAGATCCTGGTGCAATTAGTGCATTAAACGTTTTGAGAATGGATCAGACAAAAAGGCGGTGCTGAACCCAATGTATTAATATTTGATTTAAGAGAAACTTTTGATGTTTCAACTTTAACAATTGAAGATGGTATTTTTGAAGTTATAAAATTAACTCATTTAGGTGGTGAAGATTTATATAATCGTATGATGAATCATTTCATTCAAGAGGAATCAAAAAGATATTACTGATAACAAGCGAGCGGTTAGAAAAATTAGAATAGTTTGTGAGTGAGCAAAAACAACTTTTGCACTTTAATAAAGAGACCAAGGTTTGAGAATTAAATGCTGATTTCTTCCGTTCGACTTTAGACCCGGTAGAGAAAGCATTGGGAAATGCTAAGTTGACCAAAAATACATAAATATAAAAATACAATCCGAAATTCAAAAGCTCCTTCAAGACTTATTCAATTGAAAGTAATTGGACAAATAAATTAACCCCGATGAGGCAGTTGCGTACGGAGCAGTAGAACAAAGAGCAATTTCATTAAGATTTTATTGTACCATTTATTTTGAGCATAGAAACTGCCAGTAGAGTCATAATGGCTTTGATGAAACGAAATACAACTATTCCAATAAAACTAACGCAAATATTTACTAAAGATTCTGATAACCAACCGGAGTATTAATTCAAGTTTATGAAGAAGAACGTGCAATAACAAAGGACCGAAACATCGCGTATCAGATAAAAGCTCTATCCATTCAATTTCGTCGCTACACCATCTATAAAATCCTGATAGGTATCTCTTTTGAAGGATCCAATAATTGATTTATGATGAATTAGACCTTCTATTTCAATAGTGAGAACCAGTGACAAATTTGGTCCTCTATTATTACTACAGCAACTTTATTTGTCTGCCATAGACCTGATTTATCCACGTGTTGAATGAACATTCGTAAATAAAAATCATGCTTTTTCTTTCAATTGTCTTCCAAATATCGTCTGACATATTCTTTTCTGATTTTCATAACATCTTTAACCGCTATCAAGCAACTTCCGAAGAGTTTTGAAATTGTTGAATTTGATATTTTTAAATTTTGCCTTTTCCTTCTAAAGATGCTATTAAATTATTTTCAAAAAAATTCTTTTTTTTCTTCATTTATGATTGATTTATGCTATCGATAATGTATCGATAATATAATCGATCTAATAATACAACACATAGTAAAAATTGCATGTAAACTTTTGATACGAAGAAATAATTTAATGAATAAAAACTGTTAACATATAGTAAACATATTATTATTATTTCCAAATTATCAAAGAACATGGCTGAAAATATTTTTGAGCTAGATTCGAAGAAGTCTACTTTGAGTTTTAGTGGAAATAATGAAAAAACTTCGTAAGATTTCTTTATAAAATTATTATAAATTTAATATTTCTATGAAAACGCTGCCTTTTTAAGAAGGTGATTAGACAACATCCTTCTACCTCTTGATTTCTTGAAAAAAATCGAAAGTCTTAAGTTTTAATAACTAAATTTAAAATAAATTAAATAAATTAATTTTTGAAAATTACTGGGAATCACCAAAAATTCGATTCGAACAATCATTTACAAATACAAAAAAATGTAGAAATTTCCAAAGAAAAAATAGGTAGCAGCAAACAAATTATTTCAGAACAACAATGAAATAATTTTTTATATTTTCTCGAGTCCAATTTTTATACTTCTTTGGAAGAAATGCACATTTTTCTATTTCAACAAAACTCCATGGTATCATAATCCACTATTTTTAGATTTTTGAACAATCAGTCAATATCTGTAAGTGTGTTAAATGTGTTAAAGAAATATATGTGTTTGGCGATTACTTTCTTTAATAAATTATATTCAAAATTATATCATCTATAATTTATATACACACCAACCTGTGTTACAAATGCTTTCATTGATTGCAAACATCAATGCAGAAGTTACCATAGTATCCTTCACAACATCTGTGATATCGTCAACCATAGTTTACTGATCTTCTTCTGAATTATACTCTTTCAAAAAACTTAAGAGAATCTCCTCAAATTTTGAATCATTGTCGCTATTATCAAAATCACTAAAATCCTCTCTATAACCGCTGTTTTCTTTCTCAAAAAAAATATTCTCGCTTTTGTATTGTAACTCATTTTCAGCATTTAAATTTGCAAGAATAGTTCAAAACAGAAGAGCACAATATGCAAATAAAAACAAAGCATGTAGACTTCTAACACTACATAAAAAGAACTGAACCTAACTGCCACAATTTGCTTATTATCAGAAAGTTATAACATGTGAGTCCATTACCGCATGTACAGCCGGCTAATGTCTCAAAATTCAATATAGAAACATGACGTAAGAATTTGCAACGACACGCACAAATCAAGCGGCTTCCTAGAAGTACCTTCCCGTTGGTAGTCGGCTGTATATGCAGCAGTTTACGTGTTAAAAATGTTTTTAAATGAGAATTTAATAAATCTTATAGTTTTCTAAAAATATATATTAAATGGCCTGAAACTCAAAAGAAATAATAAATTTTAATTAAAAAAAATATTTTTAACATTAAAAAATTTAAATTATTGAGAAAGATGTAAATATAATACAAAATCTGCCCATAATATTTGTCTTCGCTGCACAAAAATTATCCTATTTGGTGTAAACCTTCAATGAAAAAATCAACAACTCTATCCGCATTCAAGTTATCTTTGACCTGACTTACCATTTTTATATTAGAATTATAGGATTTCTGACTTCATGTCCTTTTTATTAAAACAACAAAACTTAACGTAAATAGGTTTTATTTTTAATATTATAATTTTTAATAATAACAAATTCAGAAAAATTCCA
Organism: Schmidtea polychroa; assembly: GCA_959609185.1. Classification (NCBI taxonomy): domain Eukaryota; kingdom Metazoa; phylum Platyhelminthes; order Tricladida; family Dugesiidae; genus Schmidtea; species Schmidtea polychroa. The sequence continues at coordinate 80,792 of CAUHTR010007853.1, forward strand.
CTTTTTATTCCGTTTCTTTTGGGGGAATTCGGTTTCGCAAAATAAATTATTATTTCGTTAATGAATCTATTATAAGACATTGAGAATAGAAGTATAAAAAATTGGTTTATGAATGACTTACTAATTAAAAAGTTTTTAATTTGATATTCGATGAGATGTCTAATGGTTTACTAACTACGAGCTTATTTTGCTTGCATTAGCAGTGTGCAAGAATCTCAATCCTATCTGGGATTGAACTCATTGACTTTGTGACTAAATCTTCGAATCTAGCCACTCTGTCAAATGACTGCATTGAATTGCTTACCGCAATCGAATGTCACTACAAACTTTAATAGTATATACCCTTTTTTGGTAACACAAGGATGATATAAGTCGATTATATGTATGTTTTACCAAAAATCAACTTTTATTGAAAATTGTAAATATTTTCGAATTCTCAAAAATAACAAAAGGTAATATTTTTATCGTTCGAAGCAAAAAAAATATAAAAATTTTATTGAAAAAAAATGAAAAATCTTTTCACAATTTCTTTTCCAAAACGGGTTTCCACAAGAAACTGATACGTCATTAATGCATTGAAGAAAAAAAAATTTTTTAACCAATGAAATTCGAGTTTTGTCTGTATAAAAGAAACTATTTAAAAGACATTATTATCAGAGATAATCTTACCGGAAAACTCAAAATGAAAACTTTATCCTTGTAAGTTATTTATATATAAATTTTATATATTATTTCTATTTTTATGGGTAACATTTTGTCAGTTTTATAGGATTTTTAAAATCCTGAATTTTATTGATTTACGCACAATTATTTTTTTATGTTAAAAAAAGAATGTAAAAAATTTAATTCATTGTTTCAAGAAAAGTTTGTGAAAATTAACCAACTAGAAAAATGGCTTGTTTCAGTAAAACATAATTCAATTATAAAGACACCAGAGTTTTAATTTCGTCAATTTATTTTCATCAGTTGTTTTAATTTTACAAATTAAATTAAAACAAAGTTCAGAATATTTGAATCAACGAAACCCATTTGAAACTAATCGAACGAATTTTTGTATTTTTTAAATAAAATATATTTTATTTTAAACAAATTTTCTATAATTTGAAAGTTATTTCTTACTAATTTCCCAAGGGTGATATTTTTTATTTCATTTTACTTTTATGAGTGTTAAAAACATTACTCAATTGGGAATCTAGATTTTCTTTTGAATGAATTAGTTCTATGTTTTCCTCAATTTTGATAATATTTTAATAATTTGTTACAGAAAAAAAATATTACCTAAAATTCAGCAATACATTTTATTAATAAATTTAAATTTCTAAGCGATTGGAATAAACGATGTAAGTTTCTTATATTTTAATTCAAGTCCGTCACATTTTGTTTTATTAAATCTCCTCGTTTAAAATAGACTAGTTAGGATTGTCATTTATGAGTAACTGATAAGACAAATAGTGTCACAGCGCATTTTTCAAAAAATAAATATTTGGATGTTTGTGCAATACCAATAAATATCATTGATATTTTCTGTAATATTTAAATATATTTTGAGAAATTTCAAAAATTAGTTTTCCCAAATTTTATTTAATCTTTTCCTTCTGGAAATTATGACTTTTAAGAACAATTGAAAATGGTATCTAATTAATGTTGTTTTATTATTTCATTATTTTCTGGGGCCCAATGTTTGAGAAAGGTTGAACCTAAGACCTAAAAAGAATAATTAAAGACACCTGAAATCTTTAACCAAATTTGATTGATGTAATTTAAGTTTTTTGATTTAAAACTATTTATAAATATTTTTTATTTAATTAATATCTAGATTTAATAGAAATTTAATTTTAAAAATTAAAAACTAATTTTAAGTATCTGATAAAAATAAATTCAAAAAATTCAAGAAAAATTGAAAATAAAATTTGATCGGAAATTCGATAAGAATTGATTCAACGTTTCGACATTGATATTTCAAATCGGATCATTTTATTGATTAAATTTAAAATAAAAAAGTCATATTGATTATTTGATAGATTTCCTGGAGGACTTTTGAGATAAAATTTCAGGAATATAAATACATTACAAAATAAACTAGATTTTATATTCGTTACAAAATCAGTATTAAGACTTAGAAAAATATAATAATAATAATAATAATAATAATAATAATAATAATAATAATAATAATAATAATAATAATAATAATAATAATAATAATGATAATAATAATAATAATGATAATAATAATAATAATAATAATAATAATAATAATAATAATAATAATAATAATAATAATAATAATAATAATAATAATAATAATAATAATAATTATTATTATTATTATTATTATTATTATTATTATTATACGACTATATAAATACACTTATGGGGCCTAAAATTGGTGCAAAATTACAATATTTTTTAGTTCTATATATATTATTTGAAATAATTAATAATCTATTAGTGAAAAACATTTTTAAAAAAGCTTTTTTTCTACATTTTCCTCGCGAAAATTGATCTTTTAGTGAATCATAATCTAGAGACTTCATTATATCAACATTGTTTGACATTATTATGAGGATTTTGTTTAACTAGAGTAGTTAGTTATGTTGTGTAGAGGAAATTGTAGAATCCAATAGAGTCACCGAAAAAATTGTTTTGGACAGTTGGAGTGTTTGTTTGTTAATAGGATAGTCTTTTTTTGCAATCACAGCAAAAATTAAATGAAACCTTTCTATTATTTATTTGTAATTTTTTTTTTTTATTTTTTTAAATTCTCTATAGTAATAGTTTATAGTATAGAGAATTAACTATATAGTTTATTATTTCTGTTCGGTAGATCTCGAACAAGCAAACGTTAGCAGGCCACAAATTGTAATTGGAGTTTTGTGAAAAACAATAAAAAATAAACATAACAGCACACTACAGACATAATAGTTAAAGAGTAATAAAAGGTTTTGAACATTTTGCAAACAAAACAGAAGACATTCCGTAATATAGGCGAATAAACTAACCATTCACGAGAGTACTTTTAACCATTTGCTCTTTCACCAGTAAACAATTGCTTTTAAAAAATCTATCAGTGCCTTTATAAAACTTTCAAGATGCTTGGAAATCATCATTTATGTGCTACAATTTACTTTCGTAGGTTCTTTTTATTTGGCTTCTAATAATAAAATAATAAATATTCATAATACTACTTCATAAATAAAGAGGAAAAATACACAGAGAAATAAATATTCATTGAAATGTTATTGAAGAAGGTGGATAAAGGTGGAGATATATTAGGTATAAAATTGCACTTGACCTATTTAAAATTATTTTACCAAAAAATTATCAATTGAATAAAACTATTTAGTACATTTGTTGATTTTTAGGAGAATAAATATTAGTGGCGTAGAGGAATATAAGCGATTAAATATTAATTAGTGAAAGGATATATAAGCAGTCTGTATTATACAAGGGTAAAGTAGAGAGAAGGCTTTCCAAGTTATTATTATTATTATTATTATTATTATTATTATTATTATTATTATTAAAAGATAAAATAGAAGCTTGATTTTTTATATTGAAATAGCTTTTAATATAAATCACTCATATTTATGTAATTGAACTCTTAGGAGGGAAACTCCCGTTTCCAAATGTCTGTCAAAAGGAAAATGTTGCGAAGTTCTAGAAATTGTTAATAAATTATTTTGTTTTATTTATTCATTAAAATTATTTTCCTTTTGCAATTTTATACTTGTCAATTAGATATTTCTTTTTATAGGGCCTTTAGATTTTAATATGAAACATGTACAATTGATATTGTTATTAAAAATAATACTTAATTATAATTATATTTCTATTTATTAAGTTATTAAATGGAAAATAAAAGTTTTTCACTAAAGATTTTCACCGAAATGCTAATAATTGTTTGAAGAATGACATATAAATCTCCCGGTGTCATTTATAAGATCGCTTAGGCATTTGAAACGGGTTTCTATTCATGTGGAAGGTAGGATATATTATGAAATTATATAACCAGTGTTGGGAGATATTGATGAAGGGGAAGGGGAGGAAGGGGAGAGAAGGAAGGGGAGGGCAGGAAGGGGAGGGGAAGAAGAGGATTTTGTATTTGTATCAACTGCTTAATGGGGAGTTCCTACTATATCTTGTCTATTTTGTTCATTGAGGCGTGTTCTTATTTCTTTTCATATAAAACATACAAAAGTGATTTTCTTTCAATTTAATTTCATGAATTCAATGAATATTATTGGCATGGGGAGGTACACTTGGTCCTATGAGGCCACACTGGCCTCGTCACATTCAGGCACATGGCAAGTCAGAAATTCGAATCAAACCTAACCTTGTAATTATTAGGAAATATAAATAACAAAATTTCTGTTCAGTTAAAAATTAAAAAATTTCTCAAAAAATTAAATAATTAATTTTTCATTGAGTCTTAGTTAAATATTTTCCTTCATTTTAATTATTTATTTTCGGAGTTTGTACATAATATTGAGATTCTTTGAACGGCGCTTCATTTAAACAAAGATAACCGAATGTCAATAAAATTTTTTTAGACTAGCTAAAGTTTTTTTCTCTCATAAAAATAATTTCCCATAATTTCTAGAAATTATTTTTCCAACGACGTGAATTTTCAATTGAAATCTTTATATAAACTTGACGGCTTTTTTATTATTATTTTTTATTTAATTTACCACTTGCCCATCATATCTGATGTTGTTATTGGATTTTCTTTTATCAAATTTAGATCAGTTTTTCATAAAAAGCACGAATATTTGAAGGAGGGGAAAACTATAACTAATTATTAAAACAAACACAATCCGAAATTTTGATAGAAATTCGAGGCAATGATAGAATTTGTTAGAATTTGTTGATACTTCCATAATGTCAAAATTGTCATCCAAAATTAACCGAATTGATATTAATTTGTTTAACTATTTCTATCTCGTTAATAAAACATTTTATATAATGAATAATAATAATAATAATAATAATAATAATAATAATAATAATAATAATAATAATAATAATAATAATAATAATAATAATAATAATAATAATAATAATAATAATAATAATAATAATAATAATAATAATAATAATAATAATAATAATAATAATAATAATAATAATAATAATAATAATAATAATAATAATAATAATAATAATAATAATAATAATAATAATAATAATGTTAAACTTTAAAATAAATTGTAGATAGCCGAATCATCTATGAAAACATAATTCAAATAAACCACTAAGTAAGCCATAATCCACAGCGTTATCAAGTATTTCACTTTATGCTAAAGTTTTGTTAATTTTTGTATTAGAGTGATCAGGACTCATTTTGGGTCAATTATTTTTATTATTATTATTATTATTAATTATTATTATTATTATTATTATTATTTTGTTTATTTATTTCCAAGTATAAAAATAAATACTAAAGATTTTCCTCATTAGTAAATATTCACTGAAAAATCAACAAAATTAAAACATGATAAAAAATTTCAGACAAAAATAACAGGAATTTTACAAATGTTATTGCTATCCTTTTTTGTCCTAATAAAAATAATGACTTTTTTTATTTAATCTTTTGATTTGTTTACATTATTATTAATTAAACTTGCTGCAAAATCTTTAATTAGATTCTAATTTTTTACGTTGATTATTTAAAACTCTAATTAATAATAATAATAATAATTACTATTATTATTATTATTATTATTATATTATTATTATTATTATTATTATTATTATTATTATTATTATTATTATTATTATTATTATTATTATTATTATTATTATTATTATTATTATTATTATTATTATTATTATTATTATTATTATTATTATTATTATTATTATTATTATTATTATTATTATTATTATTATTATTATTATTATTATTATTATTATTATTATTATTATTATTATTATTATTATTATTATTATTATTATTATTATTATTATTATTATTATTATTATTATTTTTATTATTATTATTATTTGGTAGCAATATTTATTTGATAGAATTTTTGTGGTATGAAATAATAAGAAATAAATTTTCAAGAAAAAAATAATTAATCTAGCAAGGTGATAAATTATATTTTCCGAAATTGAAAGATAATTAATAGGTTAATTTTGTTCCAAATTCGGGCAATTTATAGTGCTGCGCTAGACAGTTAAAAACTGATAAAACATAACTTATGTGCAAATTTTCATCTAAATAGAAATTATTTTTCGCCATCTATTTATTGTATAATAATTATCTTTTTTCCAGAATTTTGAAAGATGTAATTATTTTTTCTAGAATTTTTCAGAGTGTTTTTTTTTCATCTGGATGAATTTTAAATTGTCCTCTGTCATTTTCTGTGTGAATACATTTTATTGATATGTCAATTAATTTTTTTTTGTTTTATTTCTCTAGAAAAAGACGAAAAATACAAATGGAAAATTTTATCCATTAAATAGTTTCTAAAACTTTTTTATGGGGCCAATAAAATTGTAATTGGGTTCTTATTTATTCTTGTATGATCAAAATGCCGCCGTTCTCAACCAAATTATTATTATTATTGGAAAATATACCAACTGTGTGAGTCTCAGGGAAGTTCATTTTACCCTCTTATTAAGCGTCCTTCACATCAAAAAACAGGAATTAAAATTGATTTAATATGTAATTAATTTAATTGTTTTTAATAATTCACCTGGAAATCGCCGTAGAAATTTTCTGTTTGTTTATCAAGAAAATTTAGTTTATTACTTTGAATGAAAAGAAATTAAAATAGAATATGTAAGAGAATTTGGAAATAAATATATCAAGGGTAAAAAAAAATTTATATAAGTTAATCTTTGCTTTAATACTCTGTTCCGACATTTATCATCTCAATTCTGTCAGCCAGATATGCAATCTATCCCCATTTTCGATAATATCTCTAAATTAATAAACATAAATATTTACTATTCTTAGTAGCTTAATAAGCTCCTATCGTACCTGGTTAATGTTATCAACAAAATTTTAATTAATTAATTAATTTTTATTTTTACAATTATATTTCCTTAGTTTTCCATCTAATCATTAGTGTTATCTTTATCTTTAAAATTTTATAAATTTTATAAGAATTTTTTATTCAATTTCACCACTGATTTTTTTCCATCTTATTGCAAGCTCTTTTTAATAAATTTTATAAATTTCTTTTTATAATTTTTTTTTAGATTTCTAAATTTTTTGATTTTTTTAAAAGCATTTTTAAGAATTTTCCATTTCATTAGATCACAATTAATCCTCACAATTAAACCATTATTCGGTCTTTGTTAAGAATATCGGTTCTAGCCCTCAAATCATCAGGATAAATACTGTATTAAATTAAGAAAAAAATATCCATGTGGAATTTTGGTTGTATTTTTGGATGCATCAATCAAAGTTTTCTATTATTTAAATATGCTTGTCTTGTAAGAAAATCAACTTAATATTAAAATAATAAAATATGTAACATTTAAGTTTCGAATGACAAATAAAGGATAATAATAATAATTGATTATTGAAATTATTTTCTTTATTTTTCTTGATACAAATCATCGATGAGAATGACATCACTTTTCGTAATCGACTAGACCAATTTTTATCAAATCAGTTAATTATTTTCATATGCTTCAATTTACAGATATTTCTCTTCGTGTTTTTCGTCTGCTTGTCAAGACCAATAAATAATTATTAAAAAAATATTTTAAATTGCTTAGCTGTATTATTCCCTTTATTTGTCGTATTACATAATTTTTTTATTTCGTTTTCAATTTTAAATGTAGATATTGTTTATGTTAATTAATTAAATGTACTCTTGTATATAAGTATATATAATTTTTTATATCATCAAGAGACGAATTCGTATCCACATTACCTCTGTTCTTATTTCTATTCTCATTATATATTGTATAATATATGAATTTTGTGGTATTTAATTATTGGAAATTCCTGTCTTTTGTTTTAATTGATTAAATTTCATTTTCTTTTCCATTTGAAATTTATATTAGTCTAAATACGCCAATTATCATTTGTTGGGATTTATTTCTGTAAATCTCGGTATTTACCTCACTTGGTTAGGGATACTGACGGATAAGAGAATCGATTAGAAGTATTTACAACCCAAATGTATTAATTTAATTTCCTTCATTATTTCATAGCAGTTGTCTTTGAATTATTCCATTGATTAACCCACTGAAAACAGGGGCATTTTTAAAATTTTGAATAATTTTTATACTTTTTGTCACTTTTCATAAAACGTCCTCAGTGACTTTTATTTTTAATTCAATGTTTTCTGAAAATCGACTTATTCAATCGAATGATATATAATTTGTAAATTAACACGATAAAGACTTTATTAATAAAAATCGCCATTCGTAGATCTTTTTTACTATATATTTCGATAGCATTATCAGGTTACTTACATACATGAAACACAATATTGATAAGTTATAAACAAATTATTAAATCTATAAATTTTTAAATTATGAATAATAATTTTAAATATTTATTTTCATAAAAATAATCAAAAATAATTTTCAAAACATAGCTTTAAAATTATTAAATTTTAAATAATTATTTTAAAACAAACACTATTTTTTATTTTTAAAATTTTTTAAAAAAATATTATTTTAATTATTTTTTAACAGAACTATTACTCAATATACATCAAAATAGAAAAACTAAATTAAAAACATTCAATACACACGTATTCACTGAATTCTGCACATTGATTTTCGGATTAAAAATTCTTATCAGTAATGCTTCACATATCACACGCTCAAAACAAATATCAAATTTTTTGAAAAAGATTTTACTCTTCATCTCATACAGCCTTTATTATGAACCTTAATATTGGACACTCCCTTCGGTTGACAATGTTCTAGCACTCGAATACCGAGATGACTGGAAGTCTCTCCAATGTATGTGGCATTAAAATAAAAGGTGGCATGTAAAACTAAAAAATAGTATTTGTTTTAAAATAATTATTTAAAATTATTATTTTTAATTTAAAATTTATAGATTTAATAATTTGTTTATAAATTATCAATATTGTATAGTTATTCATCCCTCGTGTATGTAGGTAACCTGACGATGATAGTGATGCTATCGAAATATATAGTGAAAAATATGTGCGAATGGCGATGCATAATTTATTTAATTTGGCCAAATATTTATTTGAAATATAATATCTACTTTTTGTTTGAATAATTCATTTTGATTATATTAATTTACTAATTAATTTTAATTTTAATATTTTTAATGCTTTTCATTTAATGCTAATGTTCAAAATTTATTAATAATGATTTATAATAATAATAATAATAATAATAATAATAATAATAATAATAATTAAATGACATAAATATAAAATAAAAATAATCATATATATATATATAACTTTCAAAACAATTTAATCTTTTCCTTAAAATGTCTTTTATAATAAATGTGATTTAATTGTTTTCTCCAAAACCAAAACAAAGAATAATTAATTTAATTGATAGGAAAATTATAAATAATTAGAACAGGGAAACTTTTCCTGTAATTTCCAGATTTTCTTTCGATAAATTTTTAATTAAAATCTCCCGAATTATCAACCAGTCTGATTAGGGAAATCAAGTAATTGCCAATTTTGCACCAAGAAAGTGTCAACTCATTTTTAATATTTCAACGGCTTCAGAGAACGTTCAAATATCAAATGACAAAAATAATTGAATTACAAAAGTATATTTATTTCTTTTTTTTTCAATTTTTTGTTAACTTAAAATTATAATAATTTTTTTTAATTTTTGTTTTAATTCATCAATCAAATTGAATGACCTTTGAAATGCAATTTGAAAATTCATAATCTGAAATCGAGTTAATTTTTTATATTTTTTTGGTAAAGAATGTTGACAATTTTCGTCTCGAATCTAAAACGGCAGTTGATTCTGATTGGGATCGACACTCTGTAAACAATTCATCTTTTAAGTGAGTAAACAACAATACGAAAACGCATCTTAAACTCCCACGATAGCCATGTGCTGCTGGAGATCTGAGTTTTCACAAAATCTTTAGGAAATTGTTTACCAAAAAATAGCCAGTTTAAGTGTATAACAAACAAAAACATATTTGACTCCTTCGGGGGAGGATGATATTGTTGATATAATTTCGATCAAACAACGGTGGAAATTTTCTTGGTTTGGATATTTATTTGGCCCAGTTCACCCGAATTATTGGATTGGGTTTTCTCTATGTTTTATTAATTTTATACTGAGGATATTTGTATTTGTCTCCAATATCTTTTATACAGCAAAGAGAATGCAATTAGGGATTCTGACGATAAAAATGTTTAGGATTACAAATAGGATTGAAGCTATTATTTCAGTTACCGTAACCCTAACCTTTACCACAAGGTAACCGTAAGAGCTATTGGAAAGCTTGATTGATATGAAAAGTAAAATTATAATGCCATTTTCAGGGCTCTGTTCCGGTATTTTGTGTTTTTGCATTAAGCTATTGTTAGTTACTTGCGCACTGAACATCCTATTCTTGTTGACCATGACTCGAAGGTTTCACCAAGTTTGAATATAAATGCAAATTTCCAACATCAATCATTCTCCTTTTGCAATCCCTACCAACAATTCTCCCCGATTTTATTTGTATAATATAAATTGTTATTATACTGCCACCAAATTCGGTGGGTTTTTTCCCAAATATAATATAATCAACAAAATTTTAATTAATTAATTAGTTTGTATTTTTGCAATGATGATTTAAATCAATTTAGATTTATTAAATTCAACTTGATTATTTCTATTCGCTTTGCTCTGAAAATCCCCTTTTTGTCAAAATTTGATGAGTTATAGGGTTTATATTATACTATTTTGTAAATTAAACTGTCATTCTTTTATTTTAACTTGATCTTCTTCTTCTTCTCCCTCTTTTTTGTTATTATTAATATTATCATTATTATTATTATTATTATTATTATTATTATTATTATTATTATTATTATTATTATTATTATTATTATTATTATTATTATTATTATTATTATTATTATTATTATTATTATTATTATTATTATTATTATTATTATTATTATTATTATTATTATTATTATTATTATAATTTAAGCCTTTTGCTGCAAATAATGTATTTAATGAAAAAAATGTTTCGACTATGAAATAGTCCTTGTCAATCTTTGTCAATCCTTGATAGCAAAAGGCTTAAATTATCACTTTATTGTTTTAAATAATAAATGCTGCTACCAAGAAATCATCACTTTATATTATTATTATTATAGCATTTTTATTATTATTTTTATTATTATTATTTATTATTATTATTATTATTATTATTATTATTATTATTATTATTATTATTATTATTATTATTATTCCAAATATTATACCAGAATTTCAGGCTTAGTTTCTATATCACAAATTTTGTTATCAAACTTTTCTTTCAAATTCATTTTATTCCCATCTTTAAAAAAAGGAGAAATATTTGAAGAAAAATCAGATAATTTTATGGTTAATTTACTGATAACCACTTTAGGATAAAAAAAGAAAATTTAAGATGTTGATAAGTCAATTGAGACAATGTAATATAATGGGGAAAATGGTCAAACAAAATTTTATCTTTGATTCGCGTGTCTTTCGCAACCCGCTGGACGTTTTGAGCGCAAATATCAGATTAAATATAATTATACATTAGTAAGATAATCATAAGTAAATTCATTAAAATTTACATTTGAATTTTAAAATCCTATATTTATTTATCCGAAATGCGAATTTAAACAAACCTGTTTCATTCAAACAAAATTTATTAAATAAATTTTAAAATTTCTAATAAACTTCCGGCTTTAATGGAATAATTATTATTTCAATACTGATGTATTTTCTCAAAGTCCTTTTCGTAAATCGGATTTCCTGATTGTCGTTTTATGAGTCTGATAATCACGTTTCTCTAACTCTGGAGGGCGACTTTGAAATATGTCTTTTTTGGTTATAAATATCAGCTTATTCATTTTTATTTATTTTGCTCAAATTCCAATTTTCTTTTCAATAGATATATTATTTAATGTTGCAACAAAATATGGAAATATTTATGTAAATATTTATCAAATTTTATTCAATGATTTTAAAGCTATTTTAATATATTTAAAGAGAGAGAATAAAATATTTAAAAAGCAAAAATTCGTCAAAAGTCATGTCAATAATAATAATAATAATAATAATAATAATAATAATAATAATAATAATAATAATAATAATAATAATAATAATAATAATAATAATTAATAATAATAATAATAATAATAATAATAATAATAATAATAATAATAATAATAATAATAATAATAATAATAATAATAATAATAATAATAATAATAATAATAATATTAATAATAAAGAATTCTGAAGTTGTATCTGATGTTTTCAATTTAAAATAATTTTATTCGAAAATGTTTTTACAGCTGAATTTTACAGAAAATTCAGATTAAAACAATTACATAAACAATTATTTTCTCAGTCAAGGCCAATTTTTAAATTTCTAGAGCAAGTTTCCCAAAGGGAAATTGAATGTATTATTAACGTAAACATATTAAAAATTCTTTTTTTCTTCATGATTGCATCTTGAGTCAAAGTTTTACGTTATATTGAGGCTTTATAAAATTTAGGGTGGAGGGGAAGGGAGGGGAGGGGGTGGCAGTGTTTTCCAGAATATAGTGTATTTATTATAATATAATGTTTTCCCCTTATTTAAAACAAGCTTTTTGTAGCGCTGCCGTTTTCAAGTGTTATTAAAAATATGATAAAATTTTTATTAAGAATTCAATCCAGCTTTACTTTTTATTATAATTTTAATTCAAATTAATTTCACCGCATAAAATATTGAATAAAGTTTTCTCGATATTTTTAAAAATAAACAGAATTTATCGGAATAAATTGCAATTTGTGAAAATTTTATCAAGCAAATTGCCGACTTATCTGAGATAATTTTACAGCAACAGACAGTTAGAAAACTTTTAGAAACTTTATATTTCATAAAATATACTCAAACTTTTAGCATGAAGGATTAATTCACAAATACATTGACTTTATCAAAGCAAAAATTGAAATAAAGAAACTTCTAGAAAAAAATTATTATTATTATTATTATTATTATTAATATTATTATTATTATTATTATTATTATTATTATTATTATTATTATTATTATTATTATTATTATTATTATTATTATTATTATTATTATTATTATTATTATTATTATTATTATTATTATTATTATTATTATTATTATTATTATTATTATTATTATTATTATATTATTATTATTATTATTATTATAATTATTATTATTATTATTATTAATATTATTATTATTATTATTATTATTATTATTATTATTATTATTATTATTATTATTATTATTATTATTATTATTATTATTATTATTATTATTATTATTATTAATATTATTATTATTATTATTATTATTATTATTATTATTAATAATATTAATATAAATGTTAAACAATTAAATGATAATTTAAGCCTTTTGCTGCGAGTTATGTATTTAATGAAATGAAAGAACTTTCAACTATAAAAATAGCCCTTTTCAATTGTCAAGTGCTTTTTGATCTTTTTTTAATCTCTATTACTTACTTTTCATTGGTTAAAAATATATTGAATCAAAATAAAACTTTTTAGAAGAATTTAAAAAATTAAATTTCTTTTAAATTCAAAGCAAAACAATAAAAACATTTTGAAGTCTTTAACGCATCTATAATTAGCTCATAGAAACTTCTTTTAATAAATAATATTGTAAAATGTTTATAAAAAAAGGTTTCCAACAACTATTTACATTTTTAAAAAATGTTTATATTTTGATTTTGATTTCTAATGATCTCTAAAGGTTTACTTACTTAAAATTTGATCTGGTTTTTTTATATTAATTTTAAAAAATTATTTATTAAAAGAAGATATTCTCAAGGCCAAAAACAACTAGTCAAACTGATGATTTCATTGATCTCTTCTTTAGTACTGATTATTGGCCGTCTGTTTATGATGAGCATTGCTTTTTAAAATTTGACATTTTTTTGGATGTTTAAATTGGCTAAGATTTCAATTAAAATATGTTTTCTTTCTTTCCTCGGTTGACATTGTTGGAGATTTCTGTATTCCGAGGATTGGTGCAAGGTCCTGAGCATACTTCCAATGTATATTTCTTTGCATGCATTGTATATGATTCAGTAGACAACGTTTAACGTTTATTCGAAACCATATTTTCTTCGACAGTTTTGCGTTGTGTAAATGTTTTCTTTTTTTGTGTTGTTTGCAAGTGCTTTTATCAATGTCCAAGATTTATGTGCTTTACGAGTTGGACGGCTTTTAAGTTTTTTTATTTTCTTTTAAAAGATAATAATATTTCAAGGAAGTAAACTTTTTGAGATCATTAGGATAAAAAAATGTTAAAATAAATTTACACCAGAAATATATAAATTAAAACGCTAAAGGTAATCGGATGCACTTGTAAACAGTTTCTGCGTATCGACCAATGTTTTAGTTCGCAGAGGTGAATATGATTTTTCATAAGCCATGTTTACTAAGTTTACAGATTTTCTGCGACCAAGCTAATAAACAAGATGATGTGATTTTCAGTCTACCAGGGAAAGTATGTAATAAAGCTGAATTAATATTGAATCAGCAATCTTCGTGTCTCCTACATAATACTGATGAGACCCAAAAGCTCGAAACTAGTCTACTATTGGGATTTGCACTGGGTATCACAAAGCTTGCGCTGTTCATTTTAAAGTGTAAGACATTTGACAAAAACTTTTTACACCATTACTTTATTATTATTATTATTATTATTATTATTATTATTATTATTATTATTATTATTATTATTATTATTATTATTATTTTATTTTTATTATTATTATTATTATTATTATTATTATTATTATTATTATTATTATTATTATTATTATTATTATTATTTTATTTTTATTATTAAAATTAATAAATATCTCGTTACTTTTACTAAAAGCTTTTTAATGGAGTTCATTTTAATGTCTTGAAATTAAAAAAAAATTATTATCTTTCTATTTTGAGTTAATTGTTTTAATAGTTGATCTTGTTTAAATTTCGTCTACTTTCTTTGCGATTAGTAGAACTAACAAAATTTAAATGTTTAATTAAACATTAAATATTTTGTTTCTTTTAATTCACTTTTATTAAATCGTATTTTTTAATCAAATCGATGTTCATTATTAAAACAAAGGAGAATAATATTTTAATTGAATGAGAAAATATTAAATTTTCATTTAAAATACTGCTTATAAAAATTCAGTTATTTTAGTTGTAAAATATTTCGTTTATAAAGTAGACAATGAAACGTCCTACCAAAAATGGTTGAAAAATATATTGATAATTAAAACAAAATATATATTTTAATGCTAGCTGGATTTGAAGTCAATTGACTAGGATGTTAGGATGCTAATGGTATAATTGGAGGGTCTTAACCTCCAAACTATCATAGTTTGCTTTAAAAACTTCAAAATATATTATTTCATTATCAATACTCCGAAAAATTTGTTACAAAAAACATTTTCTATATAAAAATTGCGGTAACATTCGAAGACATATTGACAAGACAAACTAGCAAACATCCACCCAACTTTAATAACTTCAATATCTTTAAAAGGCACAATTTCAGAAAGCATTCATATCAAATAATTTTCATCATGCTTCTCTTTGTTGCTCTTTCTGCCTAGAATTCTTCATAATTTGCAGAGGAGAAATACATAGAACTTTTCAAACTTATATTGTTGGGATTTTATTAGTTTTGTCGATAGGAATCAGCTCTCAATCCTTCTCCTCGTGTTCAGTGAGTAAAACTGCAATCCCAACAAAATAACTTTATTCACAACAAAATTGAAAACACTTTATATCACAATTGACTCCTTCAGTATAAACACTCTATGAAAATCACCTTATGCATACCATCCTTATTTTAAAATTAAAACACAATCTTATTCAATCTAATTTCTTTTGTTTTCTTTTCTGTTGCTCCTTTACTAGTTTGCCTTCCTTTTTACATCATTCGATCAATTGGCGCTATTTTTGTGTTCGATTGTAATTTTATTCTATTTTCCCCCTTATCCTAAATTGGCGGACGAATATTCTATAATTCCATTAAACCAATGTCCGGACCAGGCCGTAACAAGGATGGTGCGAGCGGTGCAGTCGCAACAGGGTCCACATCTGAAAGGGGCGCAAAATTGGAATGTAACATTTTTTAAATGTTACCAAAAAATAACAAAATATAAATAAAAGAAATTATCAAATGGCCTGCACGAAAAATACGACACACTAACTAGCCTATCTTTAACATTGCTGATTGGACTGGTCTATTAGCGTGCCTTCGTAGGTGTGTATTTTGAAAAATGTTAGTCCACAAAATGGGCTCTTGTCATTTTTTCAATTAGCAACAGAATTTTAATAGCATTAGTACCTATTATAATAGCTGAAGATGAATACATAGTTAACGATCTCAACATGAATATTATAGTTATCATAGTAGGCTGATTTGAATTCGGGTTTTAGGGCCGCCAGATATATGAACCGCACAGGGCGCAATAATGCCTTGGTTCTGACAGTTATTAAAATTTATAAGTCCATTAACATGTCATTTAGCTGGACAGTCCCTGATTTATGGGCTTGCCTTAAAACTCAATTAATTAATTGATTTTTTTGTTTTTTTGGATCCATAGTATGAAATCCTTACCCTTCTTAAAATCTCTAATCAGTTTAAAATTATTTTATACGTCTTCAAAATCTCGGTTGTCACTTCCCCTGCACCCGGAAAAATATAGATTTTTACTTTTTTTGACTTTTAAATTGATTTTAATAACTTGTAATTTTTTTAAATTTTTATTTCATACATTTTGTATAACTCCCAACAATATTAATGAGCTCAATTAAAACAAAACCAGCAATTTCCCAAAGCACACTCGATGACCAAAAATAATGTCAACTTTTACAAAATGCGTTTAAAAATTCCTAACAAAGAATTGCTTCCAAAAAAATTATTTTTATGAATGGATCTTTTTGTAATGTTTTTATTTGGATTTTGATAGATTTTCAAAATATTTCCAAAATTTACCTTTCTGAAAAATATAAAAATCTTTTTTAATTTTTGTTTCGATTTTTTTCCTTCATTAGTTCATCTTCATTTCCTATAAAAGGACATTAAAAGCATATTAGAAGAGTGAAGGAAATTTGTGAATTTAGTAAAGAATAAAGTCTCTTACATGTTGGTATATCACTATATAACATTTAGGGGTGGATCCAATGGAAGAACAATTGGATGGTCAACCCCTCCCCTTTGGAAGTTTATTTATCCGCCCATAATTTTAATTGTAAATAAATTTATTTTCCTACCAAATTAATTCAAATTATTTTATTAATAATTAATTTCTATAATTAATTGTTTAACTAAATCAAATTTTCTTTATCTTAAACGTGCGAAATTTTAAATCCTACTTTCAATATTTTTCATTTGTAAGTTTTTCCCTTATAATTTTTATTGATAGAAAAATTAATTTTCTTTTTTCCAATATTGAAAAATATTTTCAGAAAAAAAAACACAATTTTCCATGAAAGACACTAAAAATCGATGAAGTTTTAGAATTAATAATGGCAGCGATTTATATTTATTTTATTGAAGGGTTTTTTATTTTCTGGAAAATTTGCATTTTCTATGAACGGTTAAGAAACAGTTAAATATCCATTTAATATTTCCGTTTTCGTTTCCTGTGCTAATTTCAAATAATCCATCAATCATTTTGTTGATTAAATTTGGATTATTTAAACAAATAAATTATTTCAATTGAGACTTATTATTGTTCCACAGAACAATTATTATTGATAAAAAAATTTGTCGTATATTTTTAATATTTTGTCTCGTAATCGACTTTGTTTGTGTGAATGATAAGAAAAAATGTGGGGGGGGGGGGGGGGTAAATTGTTTTTAAAAATATTCATATTTTAAATTCATTTTGTTTAGTAAAGTTTATTGAGCAAAATTTTATTTAATTCTGGACATTATTTTTGGTATTTGTTTTAATTAAAACAAAAAATCCTTATTAAATTGATATAAAAAAATCATTGTATTAAAACAAAAAATTTAAATTTTTTTTTAGAAAATTCAAAAATAATATTGAATTATTATTATTATTTATTTCTGGAAATTGATGGCGGCCATTTGTAGTATTAATTGGAATTTAATAGCCTCCCCAAAGACAAATTTCTCCGAAGCCTGTAAAAAAAATCAATCTAATTATTTTTTTTGGGTTAAATCTTTTTCCTTTCAGGCATCCAGCTAGAGTTGGGGGTGAATTTTAGAATTTTCCCATTTACAAAATGAAAATTAAATGAAGATTTTAAATACATTTCAAAGCTATTTGCAATTAATAAATACAATTTGATTGGAATTGAAATTGAATTCAAAATAGGCAATCATGCAGAATTTTTGGGATGATGTAATTATATGAAATTATGCGGATAGATATCCCAGCCCCCTTTCTTTTATTTCAATTGGAATTTATAGAGATTGCATGGATACGGTAAAAGGCTCTCGGTATAGTAGAGAGACATACGAATGACAAACAGAAAGACGAGTGAAAGAAAGAATAAAACCCTTATTATCCTTAACCTTAAATATATTAGATTTAAATGTTTTAATGTAATCATTTACATTTGTTTATTTTCAGTTATTTATCTATTGGATTCAGTATTGTGTTGATTGTCAGCAACCCGTTCGTCAGTTCTACGACAGATGATGAAGTCAACGACAATATCTGCCAAGCTCTTTGTCACAAATCTTTGTCTTGTCTTGACGAATGCCATGACATTTCTGAATCAAATAATTCCATGGAAAAACGGGCGAAATATTTCAGATTGGGAAAGCGGGCCAAATACTTCCGACTGGGAAAGCGAAATTTTGATGCATCTGATCTCGATAAGCGAGCAAAATATTTTCGAATTGGCTAATGGAATTCAAACAAAATATTTATTAATTTAATTATCAACTGAATGTTGTTTTTCGAATTTCGAAAAAAAAAATAAATAAATTATTATTATCCTAGACAATTCTTTTGTTTTGTTTTTTTAATCTTTTCAGTAAATTGTTTTTTTAAATTAAATAACTTTTTAATAGAAAAAAAAACTTGTGGATTATTTCGTTATTTTCAAATTAATTTTTAATTATAATAATAATATTATTAATTTTTATTTTTTTATTTTTTTATTGATTTTTATCATCGAAATTACATTAATTTTATAATCTTTTTTGTGTGCAACTATTTACTTACATTTCAAAACTGACAGAATTTACCCCTTTACATAGCATGTAATTAATTGTTTATTAACCTCGAATCCTTTATTTCAACTTCAACTTTATCAGATAACTTCCCCATGATTAATGACAAATTTATTTCCTCTTAGAAGGAATTAGTAATAAAATTAATAACAATAATAATAATAATAATAATAAATAATAATAATAATAATAATAATAATAATAATAATAATAATAATAATAATAATAATAATAATAATAATAATTATTATAATTATAAAGTAATCGTGTAAAATTTTCTTGTCGGATGTCTCACTTAAATAAAATAAACAGTACAAGCTTTGTGATACCCAAATTAACTCGCACGTTACTCGTTCCCAGTAATTGCTTAAACTCTTCGACAAGATCTTAAATTCATCAATACTTATTTTTTTACTGGTAGACTTATGTGGATATCACTAATGTGGGTCAATCCATTTCGTCGGCAATGCTCAAGAACTCGAGTGTAGAGATGACGGGCAGATATTAATTTTTAATTTTAAATTTAGATTGATTTTTTATATTAATTTTAAAAAAAGATTTTTATATGAGAATTTTAACAATTCTGTTTTTTTTAAATTAAATTGATTTTTGTATGATTAAACAAAATGTTTTTTTTTTAAATTACTGTATGATAATCATTTAGTTGTGATTAATTCGAAGAAGAAGAAGACTGTTAAACGGTTGAAAAATATAGCAATGTATTATTTTAATATACTTAGTTGGCGATTTTCTATTATTATTATTATTATTATTATTATTATTATTATTATTATTATTATTATTATTATTATTATTATTATTATTATTATTATTATTATTATTATTATTATTATTATTATTATTATTATTATTACAATAAAATGATAATTTAAGCCTTTTGCTGCAAATAATGTATTTAATGAAAGAATTTTCGACTATACGATAGGACTATAATAATAATATATAATAATAATAATATATATATAATTATATAATATATAATAATATATATAATAATAATATATATTATAATAATAATAATATATATAATAATAATAATAATAATAATAATAATAATAATAATAATAATAATAATAATAATAATAATAATAATAATAATAATAATAATAATAATAATATACATTTTACATTGTAGTCGTGTCAGCAGTAAATTACGCGTGGGTATTTAAATCTAACCTGTCGGCCTCTGATTTAAATATGTATCAAATCAACCAAAAATTTGTTTTTTTTAATTATATTAGTTTTGTTTTAATAATGTAACATTTTCTGATTATTTATATATTGAATAGTATCAAATTTGTAAACGATTAATGTAGATAATGACTTTGAGTATATTGGCATGGCAGTACAAGTATCGCATGGCACTGGATATAATTGCCATCCATAGCAAATAAGTAGTATGAATTTATACAATTCAAATCATTTAAACAACTCACATCTACGATTAAAATGATACTTTTTGAAATTTTTTTTAAATATTATTTATTAAATATTTAATATTTTGTTTAAATTGACTTAAAATTTGAATTTATGAATTGAATGTCAATGAAAAAATATTTCTAAATTATTCATTTGTAATAATAAAAGAATTGAGATTTGGCCAAAAAATATTCTTTTTGTGGATTTATATGATAACAAAAAAACAACAAATATTTTCAGCTGAAAATACTTGATAGCGTTTTTCCATATATTTGCAAATTATGTTGAAATTTTGAGCACCAAAGAGGCGGGGGCCGAAACTAGCAACCAAATAAGTCAAATGGAATTTTGTGAGATATTACTTGTAAATAAAACAATCAAAGTTATTTTTTCGGATATTTCAATTTTTTTAAATAATATTGATTTATCTATTTTTCAGTGTTTTTAGAATCTTTAAATCGATTTTTAAAAAATGAAAAAAATGCCAAAATAAAAATAATTTTTTTTATGATTGATGTTTAATTTATTCTCATCGTGACAGAAATCGAAAAATTTGTGTTTCACAAAAAATTAATTTTTCATATGTTGTCATAGCGAGAAAAAAAAGAAAAAAGTGACTATAAAAAATTAAAGATTTTAATGATATTTTTAAATTTGATTGTCAAAACTAATTTGGAGTAAATTCCACGTGGGCCCCAGAATCACAACTCAATGAAAATAATAATATTTAAACAAATTAACAATTAATAATCCTATTATTACTGTATCATAAAGTAATTTTTAAAAAAACATTTTGTTTAATCATACAAAAATCAATTTAATTTTAAAAACACACAAAATTGTTAAAATTCATATAAAAAATTAATCTAAAATTAAAAATTAATATCTGCCCGTCATCTCTACACTCGAGTTCTTGAGCATTGCCGACGGAATGGATTGACCCACATTAATTATCATTTTAGGAAGTGTAACAGTAAAAAGATAAGTATTGCTGATTTTAAGATCTTGTGGAAGAGTTTGAGTAACGAGCGAGGCGTTGCTAATTAGATCTTTTAATCCTTTAACTAAAATTTAAAATGTTCAGTCTACAGGGATTTTGAATGTATTTATATAATTCCTCTATTAAATGTACTATTCCAATATTTCGTTGGAAAAGTTCATAAGTGATCTTTTCAGTACTGAGAGGTCATTTGTATGCATTTGATTATTTTTATTAATAAATATTTGACTATATGATTAAAAAAGATATTTTAATATTTAGCTCAGTGCCAAGTTTGTGATAATAACAATAATAATAATAATAATAATAATAATAATAATACTAATAATAATAATAATAATAATAATAATAATAATAATAATAATAATAATAATAATAATAATAATGATAATAATAATAATAATAATAATAATAATAATAATAATAATGATAATAATAATAATAATAATAATAATAATAATAATAATAATAATATTAATAATAATAATAATAATAATAATAATAATAATAATAATAATAATAATAATAATAATAATAATAATAATAATAATAATAATAATAATAATAATAATAATAATAATAATAATAATAATAATAATAATAATTGAAATGTATGCCTAGGAAGTGAAAGTCATTGACCTCTAGGTAATACCTTATATTTATAATACAATAGGAATAGTTGTGAACAAAATTGACAGTTTTCAATTGCGAAAATGAATGTAGTTCCAGAATTGAAATTTAAAGAAAATCTTCCAAATATAATATAATTTAATCCAAAAAAATCTTTTGAAAATCTTTCCAACGTCAAAAATTGAGTAATTATACTCCCAGTCGGGCGCACCGATGCTTCAAATTCTGTCGCAAGTTCGTGACTGGAGGAAATTATTGTTGGTGATAATTTGCTCGGAGATTTTCCTCTGAGTATCTTTCAAATAATTCATTATGAATACTCCTGCAAGAAAATTATCTTATTAAAAATATTTAATCATGATTGTGATATTGGTTTGACCAACGAACCTTTAATGTGAATGAAAGAATCATCAAGCTCCCAACAGTGCGGACTTTAATTTCTCATTTGGAAGTCATTTTGTTGTCTTCATGGTCGACTGCTTTTCTTCGAGTATTTATTCAATACTTATTCGATGCTTTTGAGTTCAATATTTGTCTAATTTTACTTTCTCGCTGATTAACTACTGATAATAATAAGCGACCGGATATCCTTGAAATACTAATTTCCGGTTATTTGGCTCCAGCGAATATGAGTAGTGCTCTGGTTATTAGCATCAGTTCTTAGTAGAAATTCGAATTATGGAGGAAGGGACTCTTGAAATGTTAATATGTCTCTGGATAAATGAGTAGAAAAGTAAAAGAAAATGCAAAAGGACAAGAACTCAGAAATACAAAACTCGGCCAATAGACGTTGTCAGATTTGATCTTACGACAAAGGTACAAGTTCTTGATTAAGAAATTATCTCAAAATTTATCTTAAATATAGAATCATATATTCTTAAATTTCTTTCCTTAATTTTTTATCTTCCACGGTCTGTTGAATTTTAGATCTCGCGTGCATATGTAATAGGGGATCTATTAGAACGGTGTTAAAATTTGGATTTAAGCATTTTACGCTCCTGAAATCCTTAAAATATTAACCTCCTTCCGAACCATTGATTGGAAGAAAACATATATCCGTATTGCCGTTTTTGTCGTATTTAAATCCTTTTTTACAAATGGAAAATTATCTTATTTATGAAATAAAAAACGTAATCAGTGAAATCAGTCAATTAAAACAAACATTACTTCATATAATAAATTCAATAAGATTTGTTTTAATAAATTTCTTGAAACATAAAATTAATATAAAGTATGAAAAAATATGAAATTAGCAGAATGTAAATTAAACAATGAAAATTAATTATTTAACTACTTTTGTTTAAATAGATTCAATGAATAAAAAATGCAACAGCTTTTTTCTATACAAAAAAAATATTCCTGCAATCATTGGATTAGTTATTTAACTATTTTTGTTTAAATAGACTCGATAAAAAATTAATACATTAAACAGTTTTTTGTAGTTATTTTTTACAAAAAGAAATAAATAAATATTCCTGCAATCATTGGGATTTGAGGTGGCATTAATTTGATTTGGAGGGGGAGGGGGGAATGATATTATTGATGAGTTCATAATAAATTTTCTACCCAATGTGACTCTTTTTCTTCGACGGTATTGAGCTTTGATTGTCCACGAAACAAACCTAATTTTTTGGTGATATTTTCATGGATATTTGTCACGCTCTTGTTTATTATATTAATGTCAAAATTCTTCTGTAACCATTTGAATGTTTTGTTTAAACGTATGGCACTGGTTTTTGAAATTTTGTTCCGTAAATCCGAATAATACGTATCGGAGAGGGAGGATTCGCAGAAATTTAAGTATTCCTGGTAGACATGTCGACAATTGCGATGAATTTTGTTTTTGAAATTATTACAGTCTTTTTCGTTTTGTTTTAATCGCCTATCACAAACCACTGATTGATAGTCGGATTCAAGTTGACAGACAATTCGCAAATTGTCGAGATAGGTGCCACATTTTTCATTGAGATATCCGATTTTTCTCTTACAGAATTTGGTGATTTTCTTTTCGGTTTCGTTGCACGAGTAAATACCTTTCTGGAATTGATGTTCACAGAAATTGATTGTTTGATGGAATTGAGAATAACAATAGTCATCAACAATACTGAGAGCGTTATCACATTTCTTGGTAATAGGAACAAGGTTTCCGCAAGTCTGATGGGTGGACTTGAAATTGATAAGTGATTCCGATTCACGAATCGAAAGGTCGCCGATTTCGGCGTTGATAGAGAAAAATGTCAAAATGAATAATAAGAAGTTTTTACAGAAAATATAATTCATTGATCTTGCATTTTATTTTTGGTGTTTTTATTGAAATATGACTCACGGTTTACTTGTGGTCTGTTTTCAGTGCCGGTCACGCTTGAATGGTTTTTGTAGCACAAACAAAATTCAACTATTTGTTGAATATAAAATTTAGAATAATTTGGTTTTATTATACAGAAATTACAACATTTTTATTAATAGAAACTGTCACTGATCTCATAAAGGTCCTTTCGTCGATGGTTTAAACCCTTTGAGGTAGTCTTTTTCAAACGTTTTTATTGCAGATAGAATTGTCGAGTGTGATAAATTGATGCAGAAATATTAGAATTGTACATTCAAATTCGTTTTATTTATGAGTTATCTTGCAGGGGTTTTGGAAAATGATATTCAGGGTCTTTTTCAGAAAGTAAACCATTTCTCCTTTTTAAAGTCGATGTTCCATGAAAGTTTAAATGATATTTTGTTATCAGAACGCAATACTTTTAATAAACTGAAGTTGAACACTTCGAAAATTTAAGAGCTTTGATAATACTCGGAGGTATTAATTAACGGATATTTAAGTTATTTTTTGTAAATCAAAGAACCAATTATATCATGTTTGAGTAAAATGATGGTAATGGTGTCCTGGATGATAATGGTAAGTCCATTATCACGTTTGTCCTGAATAAGTATTATACACCCGTTTGCAATGAATAAACGCATTTATACACCCGTTTACGAAATATAACAGCCTATAATCTAAAAAAAATCAATAAATATATATTATAGGAACACACAAACTTACCTGTGTGTAAAAATATAATGCTGCGAAAGTTAACATATTTATTATAGGAATCTAAAAAGTGAGAGAAAATAATTAAGCATACAAACACAGCACACATAATGAAAAATACATACAAAATTAATAAAGTGTTTTTTTTGCGAAATTAACATTGATTAACATATAATTAACATATCAATATTTTCAAATTATTTAAAAAATTATGCACAAAAAAACTTTTGAATCAGATTCCGACTGCTCTACCTTGAGCTTTAGAGAAAAAGAAGAAAATACATCGTAAGATTTAATTATAAAATAATTTAGAATATAAAATTTCTTTAGATTTACAGATATTGAAGAAGGTCCTTCGACATCTTTGAATTTGCAGGAAAAAAATCGCAAATCGTAAATTTTAATAAATTATTTTAACAAATTAATATTTTCATAGAATTACAGAAAAAGACAAAATTCGAAAGAAGATTACAAAAGCTTAAAAAACTATTTTATCCATTCTTTCCTAAATGTCTTAAAAAAATAAATGTTTGGTGAATACTTTATTTATTTATAATTATAAAAATATCTAACTTACATTTTTACGAAATAAATCCAAATAAATCCAAATAAAATATCATAAAACTCCTAAAAACACCTGAAATTTAATTATCAATGTTATATTATAAATGCTGACTAACAGAAATATTTTAGAATTTGAATAATGATCTCATAATTATATAAAATCAAAATTCAAGTTCTAAAAATTACTTTAATTCAAAAACTTACCTTAAAACGATTTTTGAAAAATTTAATAAATGAAATTAAGTTAACATTGTCAAATAATTGGTGACTCACCTCAACTGGTATATTATAAACAATGTTAATTTTCACAAACGGGTGTGTCAGCAGGATTGTGTGTACAGCCTATTATAAATGACGCATCATTTGTGATTAAATACAGTTTGTAAGTTTGATTATTTTATTCATTTTAGAAATGGCTTTCAAGTAAATTTTTAATTTAAAGAAAACTTGAATTTTGATCCATATAGATATGAGATCATTATTCAAACTCCTAAATATTGCTTTTACTCAACATTTTCTGTTATAGATTATTTATAATTAATTATTACGGGAGTTTTAGATATTTATTAATAAAAATTTGGATTTATTTCGATACGTGAATTATATTATTTTTAAATTAATTAATTGACTAATATAATTTATTAATCACCAAAGAAATCTATTTTTTTACAACATTTAGGGAAAAACGGTGATAATCATCTTATTTCAGTTCACTTTCCAGAACCTCATTGACTAAATCGAATCTCCTTTCGAGGGGAATAATAATTTTTAAATTTAACTTAATAAAATTTATGATTTTCTAGTTTTTTCCCAACATCGACATCGAACGGCAAATTTGATAATGAAAGTTCAGGACAATTTGAAATACTAAAAACTATTAAATTTATTAAAAATTAATTAATTAACGAAATTATGTCATAATTATCTCGAAAACTCAAGTTTGAGTTTTCAGAATTTTTGTCAAAATTTTTTATAGTGCGTTTATTCATTACAGCGATTCTACATATCGAAATTTCGCATTCATTTTTTACTATTTGTTGTGTTTGTGTGTGTCAGTTTATTTTTTTACCACTTTGACTTTCTATATTAAATACGTTTATTCATTGAAACACTAAAAAATCAACGCACAGGTAAGTTTGTGTATTTATATATTATAAATTTATTGATTTTTTAGCATTATTGATGCGTTTATTCATTGGAAACGGGTGTAGAACAGGGCCAAAATGTTACAGAATAAACGTGTGTCCAAAAGAGCGGCAGTAAAAAGGAGTAATTTCAAGAAAATCGAACTCAATACCAAATACAAGCTCTTGAACCACACATGGCTCTTTAGATTTATTTCGTGGCTCCCAACATAAATCTGAATTAAGAAGGTCGTGACTCTTATAAAAAAACAAAATTTCATAGAAAAAAGGCAAATTACATATTTAGTTTGAAAAGGGTTTCATAATTAAAAATGGCATGAAATAGATGTTTCTGAGCAAAAATTGTGAGTGCTTTTGGAAGCACTGGATTGTGTGAATCTTTTTTTTTCAAAAATGAAGTTTTATAAGAATAAACATCGATCATCTATGTTAGATTTTAATCTCGAGAACCAATTAAGAATTTCGACCACAAAATTTGAAGTAGATTTTGAAGAATTAAGCAAACAAATTGTAAAACAAACTTCTCATTAAAATGAATTTCTAAATTTTTCAATAAAAATAAAATGGAATTTAATAATGTATTTAATATATATTTATAATAAAATATAAAATAAATCAATAGTTTTTGGTTTAATTTTTTTTCTCGCAAGTAAGGCTCTTGCAAATTAGATAATTTTGAGATTGGTTCCTAAACAGATTTATGTTGGACAGGCCTGGTCTAAATCATTACTGTATCTTAAATTTTATTATTTTTTATTTAATAAATCTAATATTTAATTTTTTAATAATAATTTTTAAATTTAGTAATTACTTTTTGTTGAAATATTCAATCAATAATCACTAAATTTAAGGTTATTTTATCATTTAATATAAAAACAGGTAAAGGGATATTATTTATAATTATAAAGAAATATTTTATTTTTATCTTAGAGATGAATTTTAATTCTATGCCAAGTGAAGGTAATAAAAAGATATGGACAGAAAACCTAGAGCGCTTTGGTCACGCTTCAAAAATCGGAAATATCACATATAACGATACAAAAGCGGCTGTAGATATTGTTGCCACTACACAAGTACCCACCAGAAAAGCGGCAAGTATTTGTAAAACTTTTAAAGAAAAGTCGATAGTAAACATAGCATCGCCATCAGCAGTTTACAGGGAAACTATCAATGCCGCTGACAAACTAAAAAAACAATATCAACAGGAATTACAAAAAGGAAGAGTTGAGCATCAGGTGATATTGATAAAAAATAAAGACCGAGAAGTGCGTATAGATGTCCTTATTTTATCAACTGGATAAGCTGAGCCAAATTTTGACGGAATTATGAATTTTATTAATGAGTTTAATCTATTGTATTCAATTAAAATGATTGTAGCAGACATAACTGCTGTCAAAACTGGTAAGAAAACAGGTGTCATTGTTAGATTTCAGAGAGCTGCAAATTCTGCAGGGTTAGAAGAACCCATGTTTATTGGATACCAACAACACACACATACTTGATACCGTCTTAAAACATGCGCTCAGTGATATATTTGATGAAAAAACTCAGTCACCAGATATTAATTATTTCTTTGTAAAAAAAATTCAAACTTCTTACAAAGAATTAAAAGCTGCATTTGTAAACGACGGTGTTTCATTGTGTGTTCAAAGTAAGGATGAAGAGATGACATGAAATTACTTCACCACCTTATTGAAGTTTATAAGTACTTCAAAGACAATTATCATTTACCTAAGTTATCATTTACCTTTTCTGTATACAAGATCTACTTCTTTTGTTAAGAGTGTGTCGAAATCGACTTATTGTCATAGGCGTAGTCTAAGTAGGAATAATGGGTGTGTAATGCATACTATGTTTCAGCATACACTGTTTCAGCATAAGGTGCATTCCAGCGAGTTATAGATAGATACGTAAAATATATGTTCAAACCTATTTTTATTTTCAAATCACTTTTTAGTTTTCGAGATTTAGGCTCCCGAAGAAAATAAATTCCCAGACCAAACTTTTGATAGCACATTCCGTACCTAAAACATTCGATTTTACAACACTTTTTCGAGATAGATTTTTACTAACTTAAAATGCAGTTTAGTTTTTTTATCAACTGCAATGTATAGTTGTTGTAATATTTGTTTCTTAAATATAAAAATTGTTATAAAAATGCACAGTATGGCTGATAATTTGATTACAATATTTTATTTTCCTGTTTTTTTGAGTCAAGAAAATTTTTCACGAGAGAATAACATAACTTACTTTTGCTAATTTATCAATAGCTCGTAAGTACATCTTGTACTGAAATATAGATATACGGCTTATCTACCTACGTAAAAAAACATCAACAATAATTATTTAAAGGGCCAAATACTCAAGTCCAGAGGAATTAAAAGAAATCGATAATTATTAACAATATTTATTAATTCAAAGTAGAAACAGTTAAATACAGATTTAGAATTTACTTTGTTCTCTAAACATTAATGGAAGACTGAGTTTGCATGTCTCTAACCAAGGAATCATAATCAGGTGTATATCCGGACAAANGAAATTATGTCATAATTATCTCGAAAACTCAAGTTTGAGTTTTCAGAATTTTTGTCAAAATTTTTTATAGTGCGTTTATTCATTACAGCGATTCTACATATCGAAATTTCGCATTCATTTTTTACTATTTGTTGTGTTTGTGTGTGTCAGTTTATTTTTTTACCACTTTGACTTTCTATATTAAATACGTTTATTCATTGAAACACTAAAAAATCAACGCACAGGTAAGTTTGTGTATTTATATATTATAAATTTATTGATTTTTTAGCATTATTGATGCGTTTATTCATTGGAAACGGGTGTAGAACAGGGCCAAAATGTTACAGAATAAACGTGTGTCCAAAAGAGCGGCAGTAAAAAGGAGTAATTTCAAGAAAATCGAACTCAATACCAAATACAAGCTCTTGAACCACACATGGCTCTTTAGATTTATTTCGTGGCTCCCAACATAAATCTGAATTAAGAAGGTCGTGACTCTTATAAAAAAACAAAATTTCATAGAAAAAAGGCAAATTACATATTTAGTTTGAAAAGGGTTTCATAATTAAAAATGGCATGAAATAGATGTTTCTGAGCAAAAATTGTGAGTGCTTTTGGAAGCACTGGATTGTGTGAATCTTTTTTTTCAAAAATGAAGTTTTATAAGAATAAACATCGATCATCTATGTTAGATTTTAATCTCGAGAACCAATTAAGAATTTCGACCACAAAATTTGAAGTAGATTTTGAAGAATTAAGCAAACAAATTGTAAAACAAACTTCTCATTAAAATGAATTTCTAAATTTTTCAATAAAAATAAAATGGAATTTAATAATGTATTTAATATATATTTATAATAAAATATAAAATAAATCAATAGTTTTTGGTTTAATTTTTTTTTCTCGCAAGTAAGGCTCTTGCAAATTAGATAATTTTGAGATTGGTTCCTAAACAGATTTATGTTGGACAGGCCTGGTCTAAATCATTACTGTATCTTAAATTTTATTATTTTTTATTTAATAAATCTAATATTTAATTTTTTAATAATAATTTTTAAATTTAGTAATTACTTTTTGTTGAAATATTCAATCAATAATCACTAAATTTAAGGTTATTTTATCATTTAATATAAAAACAGGTAAAGGGATATTATTTATAATTATAAAGAAATATTTTATTTTTATCTTAGAGATGAATTTTAATTCTATGCCAAGTGAAGGTAATAAAAAGATATGGACAGAAAACCTAGAGCGCTTTGGTCACGCTTCAAAAATCGGAAATATCACATATAACGATACAAAAGCGGCTGTAGATATTGTTGCCACTACACAAGTACCCACCAGAAAAGCGGCAAGTATTTGTAAAACTTTTAAAGAAAAGTCGATAGTAAACATAGCATCGCCATCAGCAGTTTACAGGGAAACTATCAATGCCGCTGACAAACTAAAAAAACAATATCAACAGGAATTACAAAAAGGAAGAGTTGAGCATCAGGTGATATTGATAAAAAATAAAGACCGAGAAGTGCGTATAGATGTCCTTATTTTATCAACTGGATAAGCTGAGCCAAATTTTGACGGAATTATGAATTTTATTAATGAGTTTAATCTATTGTATTCAATTAAAATGATTGTAGCAGACATAACTGCTGTCAAAACTGGTAAGAAAACAGGTGTCATTGTTAGATTTCAGAGAGCTGCAAATTCTGCAGGGTTAGAAGAACCCATGTTTATTGGATACCAACAACACACACATACTTGATACCGTCTTAAAACATGCGCTCAGTGATATATTTGATGAAAAAACTCAGTCACCAGATATTAATTATTTCTTTGTAAAAAAAATTCAAACTTCTTACAAAGAATTAAAAGCTGCATTTGTAAACGACGGTGTTTCATTGTGTGTTCAAAGTAAGGATGAAGAGATGACATGAAATTACTTCACCACCTTATTGAAGTTTATAAGTACTTCAAAGACAATTATCATTTACCTAAGTTATCATTTACCTTTTCTGTATACAAGATCTACTTCTTTTGTTAAGAGTGTGTCGAAATCGACTTATTGTCATAGGCGTAGTCTAAGTAGGAATAATGGGTGTGTAATGCATACTATGTTTCAGCATACACTGTTTCAGCATAAGGTGCATTCCAGCGAGTTATAGATAGATACGTAAAATATATGTTCAAACCTATTTTTATTTTCAAATCACTTTTTTAGTTTTCGAGATTTAGGCTCCCGAAGAAAATAAATTCCCAGACCAAACTTTTGATAGCACATTCCGTACCTAAAACATTCGATTTTACAACACTTTTTCGAGATAGATTTTTACTAACTTAAAATGCAGTTTAGTTTTTTTATCAACTGCAATGTATAGTTGTTGTAATATTTGTTTCTTAAATATAAAAATTGTTATAAAAATGCACAGTATGGCTGATAATTTGATTACAATATTTTATTTTCCTGTTTTTTTGAGTCAAGAAAATTTTTCACGAGAGAATAACATAACTTACTTTTGCTAATTTATCAATAGCTCGTAAGTACATCTTGTACTGAAATATAGATATACGGCTTATCTACCTACGTAAAAAAACATCAACAATAATTATTTAAAGGGCCAAATACTCAAGTCCAGAGGAATTAAAAGAAATCGATAATTATTAACAATATTTATTAATTCAAAGTAGAAACAGTTAAATACAGATTTAGAATTTACTTTGTTCTCTAAACATTAATGGAAGACTGAGTTTGCATGTCTCTAACCAAGGAATCATAATCAGGTGTATAACCCGACAAAGATATTAATAATGAGTCTTCTGTATGGGAATCAGTCAGAACAGAACGTTATTTAGTCTTCGTTAGCTTCAAGTATGAAAATGCCGATTCGCAAAGGTATGTAGATCCGAAACAAGAATAGGTATATTCGCTACATTTGGTGACATTGTGATATTTTTCTCGGCTGACATATTTCCAAAAATCTTCTTCAGATTTTCAGGCTTGTAGGTTTAAGTCAGTTTGCAAAATTATAATTTCATTTTCTAATGCCTTTTGATCCATATGAAATATATCTGAAATTTTTTGACTAATGCGTTTCACACTTAAATCTTTTTTAAATGGAAAAGATATAAATTCCACTATTTTTTTAATTTTTTCAAAATCCTGGAATTTTATCTCAAAATCATCAATTACTTTTTGGATTTCCGCGACATATTTGTCGATCTTATACTTAAAATATTTTTATGTTTGTGTAGGTTATCCGCCATGTTTCTAATAAAGGTTAGAAGATGGGAAGAACGTTAAAGATTTTGAAGCTTAAATACTACATAATAGGAAAAAATAGTTACAGAATAAATATACATGTGGACAATAATCAATAATGATGGTATCTATGTGATGAAAAGAATAAACATTATTGTGATAACTTATTATTAACAATTTGATTTATATTGATAAATTTGTATTGTTGTTATTGTGATCGTTATTATTATTATTATTATTATTATTATTATTATTATTATTATTATTATTATTATTATTATTATTATTATTATTATTATTATTATTATTATTATTATTATTATTATTATTATTATTATTATTATTATTATTATTATTATTATTATTATAAGAACTTTTATTTCTTCCAATTTCACCACTGATTATTTTTTCCATTGAATTAAAAAGAGAGTTTGAAGACTATAAATCGGTAATATATCGATGTTTGTTGAGTATCAACAGACATCGATATATTACCGATTTATAGTCTTCAAACTCTCGTTTTAATTATTATTAATATTATTATTATTATTATTATTATTATTATTATTATTATTATTATTATTATTATTATTATTATTATTATTATTATTATTATTATTATTATTATTATTATTATTATTATTATTATGTGCATATTATTATTGGCATGGTAGCAGTGCTAAGTGCACTATATTTATTCAGTGCACGGATTGCACTATGTTTATTTAGATTATTGATTTGTTTTTTTCTTAAAGTGGATTAGTTTTGATATGGTGTATTCAAAATGGTGCTGACAATGTTACAAAGTCAAAAAATGAATTCTTTAATTAAATCAATTTTTTTACAAGATAAAATTAGTAAAAATCCATATAATCATGAATTAGTTGCATTACAATATTATATGGATAATGAATTTGATCTAGTATATGTAGTGACATATCAAAGTGTTTTAGAGTTGAGTTATACTGATAAATTTTTAACAACTATAGCTTTGGAGTTTAGAGATAAATATAAAAATGTTCTTGAATCTTAAAACTTTCCTTGGGACTTTTCTGATTTCGTACTAATAGTTGATTCCAAGTTTTTGACAGTAAAAAATAATTTTATGTCTAAGCCAAAAAAGGAAACGACATCTTTTCAAGAGTCATATAAAGCGGCTTAAACTTTAAAATCAATGACAAATAAAAATACATTAAAGATGCTGGACATAGGGATAATTCCAAAAATAGTAACAATTAAAATTTGCACTTTTAAAAACAGAAAATTCTATTGACTTTAACAGAACAGAATGTATTGACATTCAAAATGGAGTGTCAACAGGAATTTCATATATAAGTCGACTGATTTCTCAGTCAAATCACCCAAAAATTAAGAGCTTCTAAGAAGAATTGCAAATTCAGAAATCGATATTGCAATATAATTTAGAGCATACCTATTTTACATATCCGAGCTCAGCAAGCTGCAAGCATTCACATATACATACATACACGCATATATATACTTATATATAAAACACTAATTATATTTTTGAGGTGATTGTTAATTTTTTATTATATAATTTGTAATTGTTGTAATCAAATAAATTTTTTTGAACCAGTGTTTGTGTTCTTAGTTATATAGGAACCATCAAGTTGAAATTTGAGAACCTCAACATAAATTTTGTTTTATATGCGTCTATGCAGCTGATCATATCAATTACTGTTTTATTTTTATCTTGTAATTCTAAATTTAAATGACTTAATATTGAAGTAAAATCGGCAATAAATGCCAAGTCACTAAGCCAAGTTTCATCCTTTAAATTTTTCACAATTTTCATCTTGTTCGTGAAGAAAACCTAAAACTTCGGGCAATAAATCACGAAATCGCTGCAGAAATTTACCTCTGCTCAGCCATCTTACATCTGTATGTAGTAATAATTCAGGTTGGCCTTCATCGAGCTGAAGTTGGGAAAGACGTCTTTTAATGGAACTTCCTCGAATTGAATTAAGAATTATAAATGCTACGTCCATTACCTCTTTTGTGTTTAGTCTCTTACTAGCTAACACTTGCTGGTGAATTATGCGGTGATCGCTCAAAAAGGCTGGGAATTCATCTTCAGTTCGATATAAGGCTATAAATCTATTTTTGCAACCTATCATTGCTGCTGCACCATCCTTTGTTATTGAGACTAATTTGAAAAGTGGTACTTTCAAATCATGGATCAAGTTTATAAAGGCTTTGAAAATGTCGACAACTCTAGTCCTTTCATTCAAAGAAATCATACCCAACAATTCTTCTTTAGATGTAAAGTCCTTAAAAACTGTAGTAGAATGTTTAATTTTTACCATTGTTATGAGTCAAAACAGAACCTCAATTAGGTTTTGTTTTTACTATCATTTCTGGGCCCTTAACGTTTGTGAAACAAAATGTTTAAAAAAACTATATAGTAAAAATCACAAATCGAAAAATAATGAAAAATTCAAAAGAATCGATAAAGAATATTCTAAGGAAATAATAACAGAAGTTTGTAAACTCGAACTATAATAGGAATAGTAAAAGAAAACTAGAAGCAGAGAAAATATTCAAGGTCCAATCTAAATTTAATAAGATTCCGTAATTCTCAATTATAATCAAACAATTTTGATCAATCACTGACTAAACGATAACTAATTAAATATACTTAATTCAATTCTAATACAACGAAACAATCATACACGTTCTTGATCGTAACCCATCGATATCAATCCAGATATAATAAATCCCTTTGATCAAGCGACTACCAACATAGACATTTCAAGTTTGGTCTAAATTAACAATATTCCAGTTAAATCAGGTCTTACTTTATATTTTTTTGTTAATAAAAGTTGGATAATATTTTTTATTAGTTCAATTTAGTTATTATTTTATCATAATCTTTATAGACATTATTATTCTATTGTATATTACTCAACACACATTCACCCCAACTGTCCCGAGGCAGTTCATTTACTGGTGACTCGGCTGGGCTCTACAAACCTCGTCACAATACACGCACAAAAGAACAAAAATATAAGACACATATTTATAATAAAATACGTATATTTAATTACAACCTAGTATATATAAATATATATATATATATATATATATATATATATATATATATATATATATATATATATATATATATATATATATATATATATATATATATATATATATATATAACCTACAAATACATAAGCGAGAAAATACCTCGATCATCACAAAAACCATACGAACGAAAACAAGTAATTGTGCTGTATCACTTATATCTGTCGATTCATCACACTGAATGGAAAAACAAGAGCATCTATTAATATCCTTAATTAGCTGCTCTTTTACGACTCCCACTCATCATTTCAATTTTTCGCACCACTGTGTTTCGATACAATTGTAAATCTTGAATTGCAGCAACAATTTCACTCTTCTTCTTAAAGTCGTTAAAAAGTGAATCCGACATTTCCAAAATTAATTCCTTTACAAATTCACCGTCGGAAAATGGCTTGCATTTTTTGGCTAAGAGATAGCTTACTTTCAATGATGCAGTAGTTACTGCTTATGATCTCAACCTTGGCTTTTTAAAAACGCTTTGTTGATTTGCTAATCGATGCTTAACTTTATGTTTTCTCAGTTCTGAATTTGGTGGATAATCAGTTTGATACTTGTTATGTATAGCTAAAAAATGTTTCTCCAGATTACCCTTCTTAGCAATGGCTACCGAGGTAAGGCATATTAAACAACACCATCTATCATTCACCATTGTAAAAAAGTAATCGAGCTCCCACTCTTCATTGAAGTGATAAGTTTTAGATTTCTTCGGTTTACTACTCATATTCATGGATATACTAGAATGCAAAGAAATATGATAATTTAAAGAATAAATAGTGGATTAAATATTTTCATAGAAAATTCAAAAATTCATGAACTGCGGCAATTATCTCCATTGCATTGAAAGAAATAATAACAATCCTGCATACTATAATCGGGACAACAATACAAGTATATTAAAATCTAATTTAGATATATTCGAATTTACAAGAAGCGTATTAAAGTTACAATTTATTTATTACGGTTTATAAAAATTACCTCTTACTTTAGATAAAATTATTGATATTCCTAATATATTTGTAATGCTATCCCTTATTTTTCGCCGAGTGCAATGACCGCAGTTTAGAGATCTGTTGCAGAGAATGCACACTTATCAAATAAATAAATAGGTAAGAAAAGCAATTTAATTTAAAACAAAAATAACATCCATTTTATATAGAAGAAAAATTGAAATACAACGTGGTCACCAAGGATAAATAATATTGCTTAATATTGACACAGTTAATACAAAAGAAACGAAGCTACTGATGGCCACCAAATATTCAAGCTAACTGAATGTGTTCTTCGACGATAATAATATTTTAATAATATTTTAATATTTTAATCATCAAATGATCCTTAAATAAAATAATTATAGATATTCATTTTATCTCGATACCTTTATATTTTGACATTATCACCTACATTTATTACCCTGGTTATTTTTAACATTATATTTTAATGTTGCTCGTTTACACTTAGTATTGTCTCCATTGTCGCTCACTAAAGTATAAAGATTCGTATTTTAACGTTATCTTCGAGCTATAAGAAGCACCTCAATTTTAAGCAGATTTTCCATGTAAAAAGGTGCGTCATAAAGTCGGAAAAATACGAAATCAAAATTTGTAATATCTATAAGATATTTTACAAAGACTTCAGTGAAAAAAAAACTATATCTAGAAAAAATTTACTTACATTTCTCAATATATGAAAATAAAAATTCATTTATTTTTTTTAATATCATTCGCGATTTTAAATACTCTTAATTATAAAAGAATTAAAAAGATTTGTTTAAATAATAATTATTTAGCTATGAAAAAAGGTAAATTCAAATTTTATGATTTCAACATTTTATAAATTAAACATTTTAAGCAAATGAAATTAAAAAGCGAGAAAATAAAACAAAAATTACTCTGGTAAAAGATATTAAATAATTAATTACTTGATTTAATTTACTTATAGCCAGTGAAAATATCAAAGTGATTTCCTTTAATAATATTTTGATTCATCACCTTTTAAATCTAGTAAAAAAGCAGATTTTATCTCAAACCTTTGGTTCAATGATATCGATGATGCAGCAATTTTAGATTCCATTGAAAACACTCATTGTTCAGCTAACGGCTTAATTAAACCAAAATCATTTAAAGGGTAATCAGAATATCTCATTTACCTTAATAGTGATTTCTTGTAGAGTAACACAAGTTGTTGCCATAGATTGTGAGTTCGTAGGTACAGGATGGGAAGGTAAAAGCAACATGTTAGCCAGAGTTTCTATTGTAAATGAAAACGGACATACGTTATTGGATACATACGTAAAACCAGTTGAAGCTGTCGTGGATTATCGAACAAACGTCAGTGGAATTTTACCGGAGCATTTGAAATCCAAATCTGCTATTGATTTTAAACTTGCCTGTGAAAAAGTAGCCATGTTAATAAAGGATAGCATTTTAGTTGGTCATGGAATTTCGAACGATTTGAAGGTGAAAATACTACATAATGACCTATTTTTAATTTTTATATTCACTATATCTTTACTTAACCAAATTTATTTTGATACTTTAATAACATTTTCTATTGTTTCAAATTTTTATCAAAGCATTTTTGAGATCTTTATTTTATGATTTTATTAAGATATGTAGTTAATTAAATGCCGATGAAAATAAATTTACTAAAATAGTAACCTAGCAACTACATGACCTATTTATGAAATAAATTTGAATGTTTTAGGTCCTATACTTGAACCACCCACGGAAAATGATTCGAGATACAAGCAAATACAAGCCATTTGTCAGAGAAGCTAATGGAAGAACTCCTGGTTTGAGGATGCTATCGAACAAATTGTTGGGGATAAATATCCAAAATGGCGAGCATGATTCTGTTATTGATGCCAGGGCTACAATGAGACTTTATCAACACGTCAAACACCAATGGGAAAAGTCATTGATGCCAAGGGCTGAAGGCGATGTTAATAATGAACCTAAATTAACCGGTAAAGAAAAACATGCTTTAGTTATTAAGAAAAAACGAGCGATAGCTGAAAGGTTGAAAAAACAGAAAACTGAATAAAATTTTTGAATTATTAAACTTTGTATTTTGATTTATTTTTAAAAATATTTCATATAGATATTACAATAAAACTTTTTATTTTCAAAAAACACAATTGTACTTTTCAGTAATTAATTTATTAAAACAGATAAATAATCAGCCATTTAATATTTCTATGACAACCAATATTCTGAAAATCGCTACTTTCCCATATTGCATATAAAAAGAAAATCATTGAAGATTACACAAAGAAAATCAATTGCCGTATTACAAAATTAAATAAAAACAATTTCCATAATATAAAAATCAACAATGTCAACCTTCAATCGCAACAATAAACAAGCTATTAATATAATTTACAATACGAATTTATCGACGAATGGAGCTTAACAATATATTTTTTTATTATGATAAATGCCAACGGTTTGCGCCATCAAACACTAAATCTCCGTTGAACGTCTAAGCTATATGTTTCGACAATCCCCAGCTTTCTTCTTCATCGTGCTTCGTAAAAGGAGAAAGTGGTGCATAATCGCTATTTTGGGCATTATTATTCAGTTGAAAAGAATAACATGGTTGATTTGCACCAGTCAGAACTATGCCCTTTACGGGGCTGGAATTGATATCATTGGTGACTGATGTCGGCTGTTGGTTATAATCCATTCGCATTATCTGATTGGCTGCTGCTATTGTTGGCATCTGAATAGGCATATAAAATTTAAGTAAAATACACTAATTTTAAATTGTAAAGTTATTTATAATTAACAAAATGATTAAAATTAATTTATTTTGCAATTCAAATTTAATATTATTATTGAATATTAATATTAATCAATAAAATGATAGATTAAATAATGAAATTATTACACAAATTAAAATAGTTCTCAGTTGGGGGCTTAGTTTGATTTCCAGGAGGCTGTTGAACTGGCTGCCCAGTATATCTAAAATAGGGATTTTTCAAATCGAGACTGTTTGTAACTTTGCATGATGTTCCGGGTAAAGATAGTTCAATGTCGACATCATATGATTGTCTGGCGTTAGCATTCATTGTCATTTGCCCGATGACATTTTGACCCTCATAAACGAATAACGGTGTCACAAAAAGACACCTGACTTGATACCAATGGGTGAGGGGTTCAGTTGGGGCTGTGGACAACCAAATTTCTTTAACCGAACCGAGAAATCCAACATCAAACCATATAGCTAATCCGTGACAACAACCAGTTTGATGAAAGGTGAATTTGAGAGGAATATTAATTGAATGTAACTCTTCTTCTTCAATTGTTCTGAAATCAACTCTATGAGCTAAGGGTTGTGCCATGCAAATTCCAATATCAAATGTATCAACAATTGGTTGGCTAAAATTTTCTTTATTAGCTGATTCTCTAACACTCGATAAATCAACTCCGTGGAATGCTTGTTGATACCAAAAATTTGCTTTACTTGCTTGTTCCATATATAAAGATTCATCGGAAAATGGAGCAATATAGAGATTTGCGACGGTTGGATACATCATGCAAGTAGAATTTTGCTTTAAAAACTTCCTAGCGTGAACATAAGTTTCCAACATGCGCTCATTGAATAACATATATCCCATAGGTTCGGAAATTAAAATATCAACCGGTTCAGGAATGGAAATTTCTTCGATTTTTCCACTGACAACAATAATTTTTCCAGCTAATTTATTATTTTGAACTAATTGTTCACAAAATTTGGCCATATTGCTCGCTTCAACAGCATAAACCTTTTTTGCGCCGGCTTGAGCAGCGAAAAAACTCAAAATTCCAGAACCAGCACCAACATCCAAAACAACTTTGTTTCTAAAATCAACACAATTACTCAA
Organism: Schmidtea polychroa; assembly: GCA_959609185.1. Classification (NCBI taxonomy): domain Eukaryota; kingdom Metazoa; phylum Platyhelminthes; order Tricladida; family Dugesiidae; genus Schmidtea; species Schmidtea polychroa. The sequence goes on from CAUHTR010007853.1 coordinate 121,752, forward strand.
AACAGCTCTCTGATAAGTTGCTGTTCGTACATAATCCTGCATCATATTTTGCTGTTGGCTTAAATAACTATAAAACTGAAAATATTGCGTAGCAGACCACTTTTCAGTTCTACTATCAAATTGATTTAATCCATCCTTTTTATCTTTATTGGAAAGTTTATTTGCATTCAATGTACTTGCTTTATAATGATCAATTCTTTTCAAGGCTGAAATCAAATCATTTTCGGAATGAAATTCCAATAAGAAATTGCTCATATCACAATTCCCGATCCTACGCATTTCTGTTTCTATCATCACTTGATTCGATGACAATTTCCATGTGTTGAGTTTATTTAAATTTAATTGAACATTTAGTGTATCACCAGTTCTAAAATATAAAATTAATTCATCAATTCAATTATAATAAAATATACTTGTTGGAAATATATAAAACAAGTTCCCGTTGGGAAATTTCAATTTTGAGATCAATATTTTCAATTAAGGTATCAAAACATTTTGCGATTTCATTATATCGCAGCAATGATACATTTTCAAAACACGAGGCCATCCCTATTAATAAAAAAAGAAATTTTTAAAATGGCTTAAAATTGGCTCATTAAAATAAAACTTTTATTTATTAAAACTAAATTTTTAATTCTAATTTAATAATCAATTAGTAACACTGTAAAAATTAATATTTTAAAACAAAATTTTCAATAATTTTGATATTATCATGTAGTTTGCAAGAAAATATAAATTTTATTTTTAATTTTATAAAATAAAACATAAAAATATCTCATGTATGTATTCTAAATATATCTGAATATAAATTTTCATTATTTTTTATCAATTTAAATGATTACATTTAGAATTTACTTAAAACAGCGTGAATAATAATGTCTTCTTACGACTCGGGAACTCGGTGCGAGAACCTTTTTCACTGGGTCCATAAATATCATAACTATTCCCTCACCATGAACAGGTTTAGGGTGTTGATCAATAATGAAAAGTGATAAATAATGAGTAAAATTAATTTATGGTGTTAATTTTATCTATTTGATTCTAATGGAATGGCCAATGCTGTATTTACTACTAGGCCGACGCGGCACTTTCCATTTCAAAATTACAAAATTATACATGAAATAGGAGCAAACATTTAAGAAAATTAAGGAAGCTACTTATTTTCTCATTATTGCCAACGGAATTCCAGATTCCTTTTATACGACATTAATAATTGTATATATAAACTTTACTGTATCTGTCTTTTCAATTCAACAACAATTCATATGCTTTGATAAGCTTTCGGATAAAATAGGTCAAAAGGTTTGGTTCAAGAATTAAAATTATATTTAAAAAATTATGTTGAACAAGGATAAGGTAATACAGTCAAAATAATATGCAAAGATGACGGGACGCAAGCAATTCTTTGAAAAGAAAATAAAAATTGTACATTTTTCGATTGTGGAATTTATACTCTAAACTTTGTTGGGTAGATTCAACAGAATTTTGTCAAGTAACAATAACTTTTTTGGAACTGTTCAACAAATTTATAAGTGGAAGTCCAGAAATATGGGAGATTTTAATAAAGTATTTGGCAGTTTATTCCCTGCATAATAATTTCTAAATCAGTTTACCACGAAGGCTAAATGCTGCAAAATTAGTTGCCTTAAATTTGAAGTCCTTGAGATTTTGTTTGAACAAAATTAATTAAAAAAATACATATTTCGGTTTTTGAAAAAGTTGTCAAAACTTGAATGCGTTTTTATGTTGGCAGTTTGGTTGAAAATTTTAAAATTTTCATCCGCAAAGCAACACCGGATATAGAAAATGACAACATTCTGAACCTAACTAAAGAATTAAAAGGTTTTAAAAAACCTGGACGTCAGTTCACCTTGAGCCAAAAATAATTTCTACGGAAAACGAAATTACGACAGAATTTGAAATAAACCATCGATAAAAAAACTGTTGAAAAATATTATTATCCTGAAGGTTTTTTTAATACATCATTAGCATAATAATAAAGGTAATTGCGCTTCAAATTTTTGTTTAACTATGCCAGTGGCTGTAGCAGAAGCTGAGAGATCATTTAATGTTTTCAAAAAATTAAAAAGGTTTTAAGATCAACCATGTGTCAAGAAAGACTAGATGAAAGACTAGACTCACCCAACTGAATTACAGCACTAAACTAACCACTCAAGCTAAGATTCAACAAGACTGAACAACAAAAAAAATCAAAACTAGATCCCAATCGAAGAAAGAAAAAAAACGAAAGGACTCAGACCGTGCTTCTCCTGCGCGGATAAAAACGACGATATACGCAAGCTTCTTGAGTACATCGGGGCTCTTAAAAAGCGCATAGAAACTTATGAATGCTCGTGGTTCTCCCTGCCACAGATGAAAGAGGAGAAAACAAAAATCTTAAGATTGGGGCACTGCAGAGACAGTCTCCTTAGAAGAGAGCCGATGTCAGCGGCTAACAATCAAAGCCCAATCGGAAGCGCTTCATAAAGTCTATTCTAACTCAGAGATCCAAAAGAGAGTGCGGGAGTACCCCATCAAAGACGGAACAAACGTGTTCCTCCTGCATCACCGCAATGACGAAGTGCCGCAACCACTAACTAGTTGCTCAGGACATTCTATCAGTATCATCAACGAAAACGGACTCCTTGACAACAACAGATAAGAGCGTACCTTCCACTTCGTCAATCAATCATGCCGTCGCACCTTACCGTCCCTACTTCAAAGAAGCGGAGAAAAACCAAAAACGTCAGGATACAATTGCCGCTTTGAAAGCGTCTCTATTCACGGCTCAAGCTTCAAACAATCCAATCTCGAAAGCGCATGCACCTGTCGCCAAAGAAGCTTATCGACTCATCCCTTCTGGAGTAGTCAAATTACAAAAAGATGCTCGGCTTCAGGTAGACATCGATGCTCTGATAGCCGAGGGAGAGGTGTTTCTGTGACCAATAATTTATGATTCTCGAAATGTCGTTTTGATCAGTGCGACCACCATCTCAGACACTCTATGTGAATATTGTAATTATTTGTATCCGGCCAACTCTGTCTTGTTAGAATAGTTTGTTTTTATCGTGTATAATAAACCTTATTGATACTTATTGCCTATCTTATGATTGTTTGTTGATTATTGTGTTTGAAGTCAACTCGTCGGGAAATTCTCACTGTTGAATGATTAAAGTCGTCCCCTTGGACCAGAGTCGTACTATTTGAATGAATGAACGAGATAAGTCCTTCTATGGCACTATTGAACCTGTACTGTGAACTTTACCAGGAGTAGTTCTACCATAGGAGCTCACCTGCTGGTAAATTCCGACCTATGTGCGCATTACCAACGTGTTACATCACCACTGGCACACATAAGGGAGATGATTCATAAATCATACTGGTTGCTTAGGGAACCAATTCTGAGCACGTGAAATATTTTTTCTTCCCCTAAGTAACCAACATGATTAACGTCTGTATATGTGTAATTACTTGGAGTATAAACAAATGCTTCAATTTTATTATTATAATTTGCAAAGTTAACAAATTATTATTATTATCATTTATTGTATTTGATTATTTTTTTTTCTTTTAATGAACCGATACAATTTATATAAATTTTGTGTAGCTGAAAGTCATAAAGATGCTAATTATTGAAAGTCTGCTACAACATCATATTTCAAGATACATAATGATAATTTAATTGATTATTCATGTCCTGAATGTCTCACCATTACAGTAAGTAGATGGTCAATGATTTTACGGCATCATGGATATCATCTAAGACAATTTGTAGAAACGAAGAGTAGTATGATAGCTGAGAGTAAGATTACCTATACTATAAACAATTAATAAATTTTATTTTCTAGTATTAGAAAATAAGTCAAACCACAAGATTGAAAGCAGATTGATGAATATGTTGCAAGTTAGTTTTTGAAAATTCATTAATTATTTTAATATTGTTTAAAAATGTAGTTAAAAAAATACTGGTACAAACTAAACGAAATCCTATCTCAAGAAAAAGTGTAGTAAAAAAAAATTATAACCACCGGGAGTTTGATTTTCAAGGTACTCGTGTTGAGCTGACGAGCGATGTATCACATGATATTTCGCCGGAAATAGTCGTGCCGGATAGATTTATCAAAGAAATGAATGAAAATATTGAATGAATGGGAGTAGCTAAACTTTAATATCGACTTTGTGCTGAATTTTTCCAAAGAAGATGGTGAACTCAAGCAATGGTGCTTGTTGAATAAAGCGGTGATAATATACTCATCATTTATTGAAAATGGAATTGAGATTTTAAAGGAAAAGTTGGAGAAATACACTCAACAAAGTAATGGATGGAGAATCCATCGAATATTGGAGGTTAAAATGATTGTAACTAAAGTATCAAATATAATAAATGTATCTGGTAAGTTTTAAACATTATTATATATAAATTAACTTATTTACTTAGGTTCAAGTTACATTAAAACGCCAAAATAGCTAAACAAATGCCAAGCTTTAATTATTGTTCAAAAAATGATCAATTCTGTTTTTTATATAGTATACTAGCCGTGTTACGTTATGATGATATACATCAGGATAGAGAAAGAACAACAAAATATAACTTAAATGGTAATATATATATTTATAAATGTCATAAATTTTAAAATTGAATTTTTTAATACTTAAAATGAAAATTCGATTGGTTTCCAATGAAGTAGGTTAACATTTGCCAATTCGAAGTAATGAATCCTAATATATCAATCAATGTTCTTCAATATAATAAGGATCCGATTAAACAAAAAACTAACAATATCTTTAGAATCGGTTTGTTGACTTGGTATATAGAAGTATTTCGACGGGATCTCAGATTGACTACAGGAAATATTTATTTTAACCATTTAATTATTAACTAAATTTTAGAATCAAATTATCGTTATTTGACAGAAATAGAAGGAGTCAGAATCCAATCATATTGGTGTCATACATGTGTCATACTTCACGTGCTTTGAAAACGTCTTGGTTTTGAAAGATATATAGGTCTTTGTAGGAAGAATGTGAAGTGGAAGACTATACTCAATGCCAGAGAATAAATATATCGAATTCAAAGACTTTAAAACTTTAAAACAGCAGTTTGTCGTTTACGCGGACTTTGAGTAGATATTACCTCTAGGGACAAACACTTCCAAAACATGAGCTGGTTGCATCTGAATCTGTGCTTCTTTATCAAGGTCATCCGATCCGAAATGAAACATTTGTTGGAAAAAACTGTATCATTCAGTTTATACAAGCATTGTATGGTATAGCTACAGACATAGTTTAACCGTGGTATAAAATTAACAGATCAATGGAAATGATGGAACTCACTTATGAACAGCAGGAAGAATTTACGAACCAAACACATTGCTACCTCTGTAAAATTATTACCTATTTGAAATCATGATCATTATACAGGTCAATATCTCGGAGCAGCATGTCAAGATTGTAATTTTGCTAGAAGAATCAATCCGTCTTTACCTGTTGTATTTCACAAATTCCGTGGATATGACATTCATCACGTATTGAAATATGCAATTGTTAAATTCCCCGATTAGAATTTAAATCTTGTTCCGCAACCAACAGAAAAATTTCTCAAGCTTACAGCGACATCGAAAGGCAGAAGAATTAGATTCACTGATTCTTTACAATTTTTAAATAGCAGCTTGGCAAATTTAACAAAAAGTTTATCAAGTCTTCCACTTACTTCAAAGATTTTCAATTCGCAACTAATAACTGGTAAAGGTATATTTCCTTATGATATTGGTACATCGATGGAGGTATTACAAACAATAACTGAGTTACCACCGATTTGGTCAAGAATTAATCAGATAGAATATTTACATACCATTCAAATATGGCAATAGCACAGCTGTGAGACATTAATGGATTATAGGCTAGTGTACCTTAAGTTGGATGTTTTTCTGTTGGCCGATGTTTTTGAAGCTTTCCGTGACAAACATTTGTTGAAGATGGATTGTAAGCACTCTCCTTTTGTTTCTATCCCACGATTGAGTTGGATTCAGCTCTTAAACAGCTGACTGAACCAATATAACGTTTTCAAGATCCAGAGCTCTACTACTTGTCTGAGGCTAGTATTCTGGGTGGAATGACATTTATCAACAAGCATCATGTTGAGACTGATAAGTCAACTCAAATGACGCACCAAGATGTTAGTAATTTATATGGATGGGCTTTATCTCAGAAACTTCTTGTTGGTGAGTTTAGATGGTTAAAAGATCAGACTGAAATGGATAGTATTATTAAAAGATGTTTTAAAGAACATGAGTTTGATGGAGATCGTGAATATGTTCTGGAGGTTGACATCGTCATTCCTGATAGCATACAAGATAAACTAAATGATTTACCTATAGCTTGTAAACTTTGCTATCCACCTGCTAGTAAGGTTGAAAAACTGTTATTAACACACGAACCAAAGACCAACTATGTTATTAATAGTAGAGTTTTGACAGAATCATTGAGTTATGGTGTAAATGTCACAAAGGTTAACCGTGCTGTAGAGTTTAAGCAGTAGCTATTTTCAAAGGATATATTGATTACAATACTCAAATGAGAGCAGCTAGTACAGATTCATTTCAGCGAGATTATTATAAGTTAAGGAGCAATAGTTTATATGGTAAAACTTTTGAAAACTTGAAGAAACGTATAAATCTGAGATTATGCAGAAAAAGCAAAAGATTGATAATTTATTGTAGCCATCCTATGTTGCATCGTAGCATCAAGATTGCGGATGATCTCATTGCTGTTATGCTTGATAAAGAAATTGTGTGTTTGGATAGACCAATGTATATTGGACAAACCGTACTTGATTTATCCAAACTTCGCATGATCAGTTTCAATATAAAGAATTACAGAGTTATAGAGAATAATTCAATCGTCAAATTAATATCGTAGCCGGTGACACACACTTCTTCTTTTGAGAGTGTAGAAACGTGTATTTACACTAACAACTGTATCCAAAAATGATTGCCGATTGGCTCCTAGATACTTCAAATTATCCAGTGGCCGATCCGTTGTTCTTAGATAAAATTTGTTTAGTAATCGAGAAAGCCAAGGATGAGAATAAAGTAAATCAATATAAAGAATGGGTGTTCCTTCTACCCAATTACTACTCACTTCAAGGCGATAAAAAAATTCTAAAACCCAAAGGAATAAGCCTTACAAATTTTAATATCACACATGAAGCCTATAAAAAAGTGTATACTGATGGTGGAACAGTGAGCATCCCGCAAAAGAGAATAGGAAGTGTCAATCATCAGTTGTATACTTTCATGACAGAAAAACGAGCTCTCCAACATTTGGATGATAAAAGGTATTGGTTCAATTGTAATGAAAGCTATGCCTACGGTCACTATAATATTTGTCAAATGCATATTGCAACTGCTCTGTCTTAGAAATGAATGCAAATCGAAACAACCATTATCACTTTAACAATTAAATGTGTAATTTATGTGAATAATAAAATATATATTGTGAATAATTTTACTTAGTTAATTAAAATGTATTTTATCATTTATTAATTCATTTGTCCAATTAATTTAGATAATTAGTTTTAAGTAAGAATTATTATTTTCATGAAAACTTTTTATTTCTTTTTCTGAAAAATTAATACCCATTTTATCTAAAATTAACTCCGCGTTATTTTATAATTAATTGAATAATTACTACTTAAAATTTTGTTCAACTTGAAATATTCTTGTTATAATTTATGCACTTGCTTGAATATATTAAATGTAAATGTAAAAAAAATAATAATAAATAAATAAAATTAATTAAAAAGGTTAAAAAATGATTAATAATAAAATATTAATAAATAAAAATAATAATAATATTAATATTAATAATAATTAAAGTTTATTAGGATATAAACAAAAAAAAATAATTAAATAACGTAAGTAATTAAAATAAAATAATAATAAAATAATTAATTTATAAAATGTAATAAACTAAATAATTAAATAGAAGTAATTAAATAAAATTTAAATTTAGAAAACAAAATGATTCAATTGACCTATATCTGATCTTGACATAATTAATAAAATTGTGATGAACTTGAAAGTGCGATGGAGTCCTTACTACATACTACTATTAATACACTCAAAGGAACAGAAATAAATACATTATCTGCTTTAAAATTATGTTACATTGGAAGTAGAAACAAAAATGGCCTTATTCTTGTCTATGATATTCTTGGATTTAATGTCAACCAAACCAGACGATTTGCAGATTTTTTAGTTGAACATTCCTTTAAACGTTTGCCTTATTTACCTTTTCCATTGTACTGCGCCACATCGCACCACTTGTTTTTATTTTTTTACTATATTTTCCACTTATGTTTTGAAGGGTCTCACAAACAATATGTTTCCCGAACTTAGCTTGAAATAGCCGAATACTGAAATCGGCAAAAAATTCTTTAATTCTTGAAAAACGCAATTCTACTGAGTACGTATTATCAATAAACCATGTGTTTTATTGTTTAAATTTTTCTAGAGACAGATTGGTAAAATGCATTGTAGTTTATGTATCGGAACCTATAAAATAAATATTTACAATACAATACTAATATTTTAACCATTAATTGCATGATTTTTTTATTTATTTTGAATAAAATAAAATAACGCTTTCTGTTTAATTAACCACGTTTTTAGATACTGAACAGGGTTTCTATGCTGACAGGGCAACTCGTACACTTCATCGGCCACCTCATAATCTGACAGACAAATGGAACCTGTTAGCTTCGGTGATTTTCTTGACTTGTAATTTCTCAATATCTGCCTCATTTGCTGTTGGAGGACCACTCTGTTCAAATTGATTCATAATTCTCGTTACAAAATTGTCGAAACTTTGATCTGAAAATATGTAATCTGACGAATCTGATCTAAAATCTAGAGGTAGCAATCCGCCAAATAAATTTGATATTAGTTGGCCAAAACACTATTTCTGTTATCAGGATCTCTTGGAGTAATAAAAAAGGAACCATCAGTTTCGTTTGTAGTACTTCCACCAGAAATATGACGAATAATATGAAAAACATTCAAGGCATCATCATCACTTTCCATTGAGTTATCAGATTCAATTCTTTAAATAAATTCATCATTGCACGTCACACATTTACCATCCTGAGATATGTGAACGTCCCTGTTGCATTTATGATAATAGTAATTATCTGTATTAATTATAAAAAATTTTCAAAATTTATTTTTCAAAAAAAACTCTTCCAGAAAATCAATCTTTTAAACAACTCACAAAATTCACATAAAATTCCAGTGAAATCCGAAAAAACTGACTCACAAATTAACACTCGACACAACCCGACAAAATAAATGACACTGATCGCGTCTGTGTGCGCATAAAAACACAAACACCATCTCCGAATACAACGCGCACACAGACGCGAATTAACCTCATAAATCACCACTTTGTATAGTATAAGTATATTGAGACTTGTGGCGCATCTAGCGGTCACTTTATGAACTAAATCCGTTAAATAGCTTTGTAGCTTACAAGCAACACTATGAAATGTTTAATTCCTAAACGTGAAATTCTGGTATGTTGCAAATTTGCTACGTAACACAATTAATTAAAATATTGACTATTGATGAAAATGTATTAAAATACCAAAAAAATAATTTCTTATCCAATTGTCATTTTGACAGTAAATGGAGAGAACAAATTGACAAATACGTACGATCGTTATTGGGCTTGCGTTTTTCATGAATTAGGCAAATTTTTGGATTCGGCGTAATATATTTAAATTTTGTTTTAATAAAGTGACCAAACATTATAATTAAGATTTACTTGCCAATAATCACATTCGGAATTCGGAAGTTTTTCAACTTACACATCAAATATTTCCTAAAAGATTTAAACAAAATCAAATAAATAATCGGATTCACTGCAGTCAAACAAAGCATTAAATAATCCGAATATTCGGTGACATCAATCGGATTGAAAAATCCATTGTTTACCAAATTAATGATCCAGTTCAATCCAATAACAACAATTGTGATCGCATAGCAAACCGAGGACAACAAATTTGCAAAGGAAAACCGAATTGATAGTTTGTTTACAGAATTTAAATTGTTTTCTATGAGTTTTCTACGATTCCTCATATTTCTCCACAACACAATTGTAGAAATAACATTGAGAACAATAAACAAACAAATTGGAAGGGAAACAATAATAGAGTTGATAATTGTTTCAAATTGCCTTTTATAAAGATCGCATTTGGTAATATTTTTAAACATTTTTACTTCGACTTGGTTTATTATTAGTCCTTCAATGATAATGTTTATGGCTAATACAATCACGATAAGCCGGTAATAGGACTTCTTCCCAACTAGGACAGTACCTCATTGGAAGGACTATGCAAACAAACCTGTCGACCGATATGAGAACCATGATGCTGATACTGCATTTGGAGAAGAAAAACAAGACTCCCGGTAATTTAATAACATAACAATACATGATCGAGAGGTAGTCATTCGTTAAACTTCCCACGAAATTGAAAAAATCAAAAGGTACCGAGAAAATTGTCAAAAGATCAAAACAGGTTTGTAACTTGATCAAAATAGTTATTTTCAAAGATGTCAGTCGACGTTTTCGGAAATATATCAACACCAATATGTTCAACACGGCAAAGGCTATCATCAAGACGAACCTCACTATGTAAAACGGAACACTGTCTCGGAAGTCTTTGGAAATGCGAAAAATCAGCATTTTGAAGGCGCTTTTAAAAATATAAAATGATAATTTTATTTTCTTCAAATTTTCATTAGAGAATTGACTGAATTTTTTATTAAGACTTTTACGGATTTGTTTGTAATGTTTGCTCAAGAATTGTGTAAACAAGTCCGCGAATGAAATTAAAAAGTCAACCCAATCAAGTAATAAAGTTCCCATTATATGTCAAAAAGCAAATGGATAGAGGATAATTTTTATCAAAATTTCCATTTTATTCACCATTTTAACTAATAACTGCTATTATTGTATCGTGAGAGTATGATTAAGGACATATTTATGTAGTTTATTGTTAAAGGACAGTGAAATGGTCATGAAATTCGAGTAGAAAGCGCACTATAGAACAGAAGAGCATTACGCAATAATTTACCAAACCTTCCGCCAAATCTTTTTTTGTCTACCCCATACAATTTCTTTTAATTTTTAACATCTTGTTTAAAACGATGATTACACAATATAAAAAATAATATATTTTTTGTTTTAATCGATGATTACATCATCATTTTTTTCATATTTGATAAGAACTTTTGATATCTACATGTTTGAAATTTAATCATTGCACAAGGCGTTTATTTTCCTCGCCCAATTTCGTTTATTATCAGAATTAGTTAATGGCCTTTTATTATTTTTAATACCAAATAGTTGGTGATTTTTACTACTTATACGAAATTGGGGCGCTGTATAAATTTCGTTATTATTATAACAATTTAGATACGATTGATGCTCCTGTTAAGATCAAAAGGATGGGGGTTGATCTCAACACAGTTGACTCCAATTTAATTAGTAAAGTTTAAATATAAATATAAATATAGTTATTTATAAATAACTTTTTCGTGTGGTTGCGTGTAATTTATAAAAAACAAAACTCAACAACTTTCTTTTTCAAATACTTTTATTAAAATTTTTTAAACAAATAATTTACAATTACTATGTTTACAGAACAATTCAGATATAGGATTCTTTGATCCCTACTGTTGTCAACAGTCTGCAAGAAATTGTTGGCTCCTATGTAGCACAACAATCGCACAAAGTTAAAAGAAGGGTTAAGCAAGTGGTAATGATTTTGGGGCGCCCAGGGATTACTAAAGTATGTGAGAACTACTTTGTAATCGCTATATTTAAATATCCAAGGATACAATTTATCCTCACTAACCCTTATATTTAATTAAATTAATTAAATTTTACTTTTATCTAAATTCTTCTCAACAATTCTGACTCTTCGTTTTGTGCTAAAATATTCTGGTTTCTTCTGCTCCTCTGCCGTCAACATAAACTGTTTGGATATTTATAGCACAATTTCTTCTCTAATA
>CAUHTR010007854.1:5392-64877 GCA_959609185.1 Schmidtea polychroa
GCAGGGTACTACTCACACTCAAAGGTTTTCGATTTTAAAGCATATTATGGTTTATTAGGGTTAGTAAATAAAACTTATAACACCTACTATTTTTAATAATATTTAAACGATAAAAATCAAGACAAAAGAGGACAAGGCAAAGTTTATGCATTTAGTATTGCCAGGCCTAATGAGCAGTGACCAAATATCTGTGCCTGAAAAACACGGTGGATATTTGTTCGCGTCCACAAGGGTCGTCTGTGCCTCCCCCAAGTGGGGTCAGAAGAACCTGGGCATTATAGCTTTCCGTACGGAACATTACGCCTAGCATGGGTAGTCAACTACCAGCACATTCGAAATGTATAATTTCAAAATACATGCGTCATTGGCACTATAACCAAATTAATTAATGTTTTCACTAACACAAATATATATTTACAGAGGCCTCCCACTAGTTGGATTACAACCGCCCACCACGACGATCAGCTTGTAAATATATATTAATTAAGGGATAAAGAGGACCCACCCAACCCTATTATATTTAATTTACAAAAGGTTTCTCGCTCTTCTGCTGGTAATCTATCTCAAAATTATCATCTCCATCGAGCCATTTGATAGTGATTTCATGGAATACATCTTGCAAATTGGACGTATTTCTTAGTTTCTGTTGCTGCGTCAACTATCATTGCTAAACTTTATATTGATTTAAAAGCAATTAACTTACCGATGTTATCTAACATTTTATCGTCACATGTTTGATAAATTAAATTCTGCTTGACTATTAGCCAACTATTATTTGTGGTATACTTTTTCAATATCATTTCTTATCAATTGCCACCATAAAACACAGATACCTAAATATAATATATATATATATATTAAAGAATTAATTCATGTCTTACATTTGAAATCTTTCATTTTCTTCAGGTATGACTAGTACTTTACAATGTCTAAAACATCGGTTTTTCCCATTTTTCTTGACATTCGTTGAAAGAAAGTTTACATAATTTAAGTCTGATAAGTAAACATTCATGGTGAAGGACACCCACAATCAGCTAATTCATTTAAGAAATCCGGAACTATAACTCCTTTAATGTTTCACCATTTTGTCTGGTTCATCTTCCAAATAATCCAATAATTCATGTTTTAATAAGAAATCTCTAAATCCGGAACTATAACTCCTTTAGTGTTTCACCATTTTGTCTGGTTCATCTTCTTCATAATCATATAATTCATTTTCTTCATTACTAAGTAAAATAATTAAAATATTGTAGTAAATTCTTTATTTACTTACTTTATGGATACTAAAACGAAAGAAATAAAGTTATATGAAAAGTTTATTTAAATAATTTAAATTTAGTATTTAAAAATATTTAAACAATTTAGTTATTTAAGCATATTTAAACATTAACATTATTATATAGTATAATTTTATATAATATTATGTATTGTAAATTTAATATATCCTTCATTTAATTTTTTAAATTCAAAAATTTATAATGAAGATTTTTGAATTAAAAAAATATTGTGTTAGTATTTCCAGGCAGAAATCAACGAATTCAATAATTAAAATCTTAATTTTCATGTTGTTAGGGTTGTGGCCAGAATTTAATCGCCATCTAATCGTTTGTTCAGTTATCAGCCTGTTCTCAATTTCGCTCATTTTTGTTCAAAACATTCAGGCGAGTTGTTATCTGGAAAGTTTCTTATAGCTCAGCTTTCTTAAAACACTCACGGTATTCTTGAAAGATGTAACACTGGAAATAAATTAACAATGGGTGGTCATCCATACATGTTGTTGGTCTGAGCTGTCGATTTATTTTAGAAATAGGTATATTAAAAACATTTAAGGTATCATTCAGTAAAATAATATAGTATGTTTTAGTTAATTTATAAATAACAGTATTTTGATATATCAATAAAGACCATATACTCCGAGTTTATCCGACAAAATATTCTGTCCCCCTATGGGTATTGCTAGCAAGGGTACTGGTCACACTCAACATGTCGCGAGGGTATATTAATTAAGGCATATGTATATTAGTTAAAAGTTCTTAGGTAATTTAGTGAGATATGCATAATCATTAATAGCAACATATATTCATTGATAATTTTGGTAGAAAGTCTTTATCATTTAGAGTAAATTTCGGTCTTTGTTCGAGTCAAAAGGAGTCATAATAGAAACATGATCATTTGGTTATCATTTAACCAATTAAGGTGCTTATTAGTTAGAAATATAGGGTTACAATTCTTTTCTAATTTAATGAGATGATCATTGGGTGTAATATATCTTTGTGAGAAATATATGGTTAACATTTTTAAATAGGGATTTTTGAGTAACTTTTACCAAAACAGGGATATTTTATGCAAATAATTTAAGAATATTGGTTAACTTTGTCATTTTTAGTCATTTAAAATAATATTTAGCATAGGTAATTTAGCAAAATATCATTGAAAGATTTATCCATCCGATAATAATATTCCTTCAATAGATTTTACCTTTAATATTCAACCGATTTAATTTCTAGAAATCTAATTAAAATCATAAATTTCCTTCAAAGATCACTTTTCTTTAGCTGTTTTCCAATTCTTTTAAGTTAATATTTCTCAAGTTTTGTCACTGATGTCCCCACAATGAATAAAATAACTTCTTAAATAAAAATAATTTAAAGCAATAACTATTGATATCAATTAATTCTAAAGATTTCAAATATCTCATTGTCAAAACCAAGTAAATTGATCATTAACCATTAATGAAACCGTGGATAATTAATAAAAACTGGTTCTGAAACATAAATTACTGTGCAATAACATTCATCACAACCTCTAAAACGATATAATTTCACAGGAACTATTCATAGCTGACTATTTCCTTGAAAATTTGATATTTTACCAATAAGAATATATAAATATTCAAAACATTAACCGATCCCTCACCAAATATTTCTACCCCTTTAAACACCTTAAATCGTATATATTACCATCTTAACCTTCACTAAATCCAACCGAATATAATTTCACCCACTTGAGCCCTTTAATATATCTTAAAATCCATAGAAAATTCTTCAAAATATGAATTTTATTTAATTGTTACAAACATTCTTCCATTGAAATAATTTAGTAGCTAAATTCAAAGACCTCAGTAAAAGATCAAAATTCGCTAAAATGAATATTTCCTACAAATATTTCACCACATTCACCATCAAATATCTAATTAGAGATGAAATATATTGATTGATCATCGATTCGGCTAATTATAGCCATTATAAAATGATATATCTTTCAAACTAAATCACAAATTTCAGTATATTTTACATTAATTTTCAAGTAGATTTCAAATATATCATCATCATGATAAAATTAGTTGGTTTCAACTTTAGATTTTCAATATTTTAAAGTTCATCAATGTGTAAATATTCTTAGAAAAATATATGAAAAAATTATTTAGTCAAATTCAATATCATTACATCGTTCTAAAAATATGACTTAATCATTCTAAAAATAAGAGGAATCGTTCTAAAAATATTAGGCATCGTTCTAAAAATATGACGTAATCATTCTAAAAATAAGAGGCATCGTTCTAAAAATATGACGTAATCATTCTAAAAATAAGAGGCATCGTTCTAAAATTATGACGTAATCGTTCTAAAATTACGACGTAATCGTTCTAAAATTATGACGTAATCATTTTAAAAATATTAGGCATCGTTCTAAAAATATGACGTAATCATTCTAAAAATATTAGGCATCGTTCTAAAAATATGACGTAATCATTCTAAAAATAAGAGGCATCGTTCTAAAAAATAAGGTGAGTCATTGTCTTTGTTCTAAAAATGTGATGAGTCATTGTATGATAGGAATCTATAGCTCATCTTAAAGGGCTTGCATTGGGCTTTAAGATGAGGTATCGTCCAATAAATTCAGATGATGAAAACAATAACTTTTGGGCAAACGAAAACCATGTCACCGCTAGATCACTAATAATATTTTGAAAAATAATTTAACTTTGAAAAGATGGTGGTCATCAATTGTTAATAACATTAAAACTATTAAAGATATATAAAATACCTATATCACATCTTAAAGGTCTGGCATTGGGCTTTAAGATGAGGTATCGTCCAATAAAATCTGTTGGCGGGAACATTAATTTTTGGGATGAAAAAAAGTAGGAGCCCGATGGATCACTTAATAATATTTTGAAAAATAATAATAATTTAACGTTGAAAAGATGGTGGTCATCAATTGTTAATAACATTAAAACTATTAAAGATATATAAAATACCTATATCACATCTTAAAGGTCTGGCATTGGGCTTTAAGATGAGGTATCGTCCAATAAAATCTGTTGGCGGGAACAATAATTTTTGGGATGAAAAAAAGTAGGAGCCCGCTGGATCACTTAATTAAAACAAAAAATTAAATTAAAAAAATAAATGACCTTGACCTTGACGTTTTATTTAAAAAAAAATTTTTTTCCCGGGGGGGGAGGGGGGGTATGTGATCTGGCGGGCTCCAATCCTACTACTTACCAAATAATAACAACCAAAAACAAGCAACCAACTAGCTACCACCTACCAACTACTCACAACCAATAACAACCAGTACTAAGCATTATTAACCACCTACCAAGTACTAACAACCAACATCAACCAGGTACTAAACATTATCAACCAACTACTAAGTACTAACAACCAAAAACAACCAACCAACTAGGTACTAGATACCGAGTACTCACAACCGTCAACAACCAGTACTAAGCATTATCAACCAACTACTTACAACCTACAACTAGTTACTAACAACCAGTTACCTGATACCAAATACTTACAACTAGATACCAATTAATAACAACCAAAAACAAGCAACCAACTAGCTACCACCTACCAAGTACTTACAACCAACATCAACCAGGTACTAAGCATTATCAACCAAGTACTAACATCCAAGTACAAGATACCTAGTACTAAGCACTGTCAACTAGAGACCAAACCCTTACAACGAGATGACCACATGAAATTATTGGTTAAATGGGTAAATTAATGTTTAATTTTTAAATTAACTAATCAATGATCTAAAATATTAAAGTTAAAGTCAATTTAAGATGAAAGATTTCTGGGATTTTCAATATTAATTTTAGATGCAAATCTTCGTCAATTAATCAATGACCACATGAAATTATTAGTTAAATATGAAAATAATGGTTATAATTAGTTGTTTAGTAAATTATGGTGTAAAATTAAGTAATAAAGGATAAATAGGTAAATTAAGGATAAGTAAATTAAAGTTCAAAATTTAAAATTAAGTAAGCAATGTTTCAAATTTTAAATTAAAGCTAAATAAGTAAATTAAAGTAAGATTTTTAAATTTATTATCAAAAGATTGAATAACCACCAACATTTTTGAGAAATGTAATTTATAATGAAAATTTAAATAAAATTTTTTTTTAAATAATTTTAAATGTAAAATTTTTTAAATACAAATTTTTATGGATTAATTTTTAAAGTTAATTTCAATGAAATATTTTTCAAAGTCAAATGAAAATTTTAATGGAATAATAATAATAATAATAATAATAATAATAATAATAATAATAATTCAACAGTTACCAACAATCGGTTACTAAATATTTTTAACTAGACGCTAACAAATATTTTCAACATGATACCACGTACTAACTAACTCTCAAACAACCACATACTTACAACTAACTACTTACAATCAACTAAATATTCTTCATTGTATTTTATGAATTGTATTTTTTAAATTAATATTTTTTTATACAGCTTCTATAATTATTTTAATTACAATCAGTAGAAAAATCTTTTCAAAATGTCTAAATTTAACAAACATGTTGATTTTCATCAAAAAACCACAACTCAATCAATTTAAAACACCACGTGAAATTCAAAATAATTTAAATTACAATGAAAGACTAATGAATTCTAATTTACAAAACATTCTTCTTTTAATTGATAACTACTGACTTATTATTGCAAAGTAAAAATCGCATTCAATAAATACGTATTGTTGATCAGTTTTATTATATATACTCTGAGTTTATCTGACAGGATGTTTTGACCCTCTAAGGGTACAGGTCGTTAGGGTACTGGTCGTAAGGGTATTAGTCGTAAAGGTACTATTCGTAAGGGTATTAGTTGTAAGAGTACTAGTCGTAAGGGTATTGCTAACTCTCAACCCCCACCTACCCATTAACTAGCTACTAAGTACTAAAACCAGCTAACAACTAGATACCATGTACTATCAACCACCATCAACCAGATACTAACAAATATCAACCTACAACTATATAACAACAATCAGTAAACAACACTGTACCAACTACCAAGTACAATATACCAACAACATAGTATCATCAACCAGTAACTTACGAACATGTACTAACAACCAACAACTATGTATTAACAAATAGATCTTTAAAAGAAAATACTCTTCACTTGCAATATTGATCACACTCAATCCCACCTACTCATTAATTAACTACCATGTACTAACAACCACCATCAAAACCCATCGAGAAATTAACAAATATCAACCTACAACTATATAACAACAATCTGTAAACAATACTGTACCAACTACCAAATACAAGATACCAACAACTAGATACCAAGTACCAACAATCAACTAACCACACATAAAAATAATAGCAATTAAATAAAAAATATTCTTCATCACATACACTATATTCTTATCAAAATCTAAAAAGTCAACCAACTACTTACAACCTACAACTATGTACTAACAAATTGATCTTTAAAAGAAAATGTTCTTCGCCTGAAAATATTGGACGAAAAATTAATTGAACTCAAGTCATCAATAACTTGATAAAAATTGATTAAATAATTATTCAAAATAAATATCATTAAAATTTAATTAATGGACAAGAAAAAATTCTAATCATTAATCATCCAGTAAATAAAAAAATACTGATCATTCAAGTTAATATGAATCAACTAAGTTAATAAATTAATATGATAAGATCTAATAAATAAATGATTTAGATTGAATAAATTAATTGAAATAAAATTAATTTTAATTATTTTTTTAATAGTACTCAAATGCTCAAAATATTCAAAGAAATCAGTATAAATTCATTAAAATTATCAATGTCGTCAATCTACAATAAAAATAATTATCATTAAATTCCAAAAGAGACTGATAGCTAATGATAACGTCTAATAAACCAGTAAATTCATTTAAATGACAATAATTGGTATATCCAAGTGAATTCTCCAATAAAATCATCTAAAAAGAATCATTTCCTCCCCAAATATATCAATATTTAAAGATTGATATTTTAATGATAAATAATTGTTAAAGATCATATATTCACCTCAAACTAACAAGATTCCTTAAAATCCCTTAAATGACTATATTTCTACCCTTAATCCATATTATTACAAATAATTCACTAAAATCATCTAAAAAGCATTAAATTTCCCTGAAATAACTCTATCTTTAAAGATTAGTATTTTATCGATAAATATCCTAAAAGGTTATATATTTACCTCAGACTAATAAGATTGCTTAAAATCCCCTTAAAATTACTATAATTCTAACTTTAATTCATATTATCACGAATATTTCCCTTTAAAACATGTAAAATAAATTGGTCATTAACCCTAAATAATTTATAAAATCTAATGATAAAACTGGTTATAATTAAATTTTTATTCTAAAAATAAATCACTCTATTTGAAATTTAAAATAATTATTACTGTAGAATATAACTGACTAGGTCCCATTGAAAGAATAAGTTTATCCATTCAATAAAATATATTTCTTCAAATGATCATTTTTACCAATATTCAACCGATTTAATTACTAATTAAAATCAAGATTTCTTCCAATAAAGATCAATTAGTTGTTGTCGATGTTTTAAATCAATATTTCTCAACTTTTGTCATTCTCCGCCTAAATAAAGATAAAAATAATTTAAAGTTGATAACAATCCAAATTATCTGTAAAGATTTCATTGTAAAAAACCAAGTAAATCGATCATTATCCCTACTTAATAAACATTGTTCTAAATTAATTTACTGTGCATTAATCACAATCTAATAAAACGATATAATTTCACATTATTATTGATTCATATCTGACTAATGTATTGACATTTCCCTTAAAACATTGATATTTTACCAACATCATACTTAAAAAATCATATATTCCCATCTTAACCCATCCTTCATTAAATTTAACCGACTATATCTCCCTTACAATGATATATTCCTACCTTATCCAATCTCTCATTAAATCTAACCGACTATATCTCCCTTAAAAGTTCATATTTTCCCATCTTAACCGATCTCTCATTAAATCTAATCGATAATATCCCATCTTAACCGATCTCTCACCAAATATTTCTACCCTTTTAAACATCTAACCAATTATATCCCTTAATTCTACCCACTTGAATCCTCCTTTAATTCACTCAATCCTCTTAAAATCCTTAGAGAACTTCAAAAATATGACTTTTCATTAACTGTTATAGACACCAAATATTCTTCCATTGAAATAATTTAGAAGCTAAATAATAAGAGCCCACTAACCAATCAAAATCATGGAAGGGCAGGGAAAAAATATATTACGTTGCGGTATTTTAAAATTTAAATATATTTTAAAAACACATTTTGACGCTAAAGTCGACTTATGTAACAGACATAATAAACTGATTATTTCCTACAAATATTTCACCCATCAAATACCTAACTGGAGATGATATATATTGTTTGATCATAATTCTTCAGCTATTTAATCAATCATTTTCAAGCAATAACAGCAAACTAAATTTCTGTATATCCTACAATAATTATCAAGTAAATTTAAAGTCCCTGATAAAGTTAACTGGTTTCTTAGCTTATGTTTTTTAAAGTTCATCAATGTGTAAATATTCTTAGAAAATTATTGAAAAAATTATTTAGTCAAATATATTACAAAGTTATCATCAAAAATTTATTCTATCACTTAATTATTAACCTAATTGTCAATGAAATTAATTTTTATTTAAAAACTATTCAATAAAATACCACTAATTATCAAGAAATTAATTAAATTTATCAATTAAATTTATCACCATTAAAACTTTTAATCAGTCAACATGAAATTCTTAGAAAATTATTCAATATCCTCATCAAAATTTATCCTATCACTTGATTATTGTAAAAACTCTAATTATTAACCTCATTGAAAATAATTTTTATTTAAAATTAAAAAAACATCCAATTATCAAGAAATTAATTAAATTTATCTTAGAACTAACTTTAAATTATTAAATATTCATTCAATAAACATGAAATTTGCAAAAATGTTAGAAATCCACAAAAATAATAGAAATTTACAAAAATCAAAGAAATTCACAAAAATGATAAAAATTCATGAAAATGATAGTTATCCACAAAAATTACTTATATTCACAAAAAATTATGGAAATTCATGAAAATGATGGAAATCCACAAAAAACGGTAAAAATTCACAAAAATCAAAGAAATCCGCAAAAATAATAGAAAATTACAAAAAATGATGGAAATTCACAAAAATTATAGAAATTTACTTGAATATTTACTAAAACCATCAACTCTAAAAATTATCAATGAATGCCTTAAACAACAAATTTGCCTAAATAATCATTTAAATAAAAGCATTAAATACGACTATACGACAACTATACGCCTTTACGACTAATACCTTTGCGACATGTTGAATGTGAGTAGTACCCTTGTGAGCAATACCCATAGGGGGGGGGACAGAATATTTTGTCGGATAAACTCAGTATATATTAATTAACTCATTCAAATTTTTCATTGAATTAGTCAAATTATCATAAATTTCGATAAAAATTCTAAAGTGGTAAGCAATGTAAAATGAAAAGAGAAATATTCTTTAAACTTTGATAAAATTAACAATGAAGATGGTAAGAATCTTCATTAAAGTGAGGAAATTAATCATTACTCGATGATAAATTCAAATGGGTGAAAATAATTGGAAGAATAATTCATTAATGAATCATGAGAGGTAAATACTGAGAATGGGCATAGATAACATGAAGGTTGATAAGAATGGAAATATATTAATTGAATTTATTTAAAATTATTTCAGAAATTCATAAATTTAATAAAAATAAATCTTAAAAGAAATATTTGTGGGGGAATAATTAATCAAAATCGGGGGGATATTAGTGATTAATTAATGGAAAATCAAGAAATCCCAGAAATCTTTCATCTTAAATTGACTTTAACTTTAATATTTTAGATCATTGATTAGTTAATTTAAAAATTAAACATTAATTTACCTATTTAACCAATAATTTCATGTGGTCATCTCGTTGTAAGGGTTTGGTATCTAGTTGACAGTGCTTAGTACTAGGTATCTTGTACTTGGATGTTAGTACTTGGTTGATAATGCTTAGTACCTGGTTGATGTTGGTTGTAAGTACTTGGTAGGTGGTAGCTAGTTGGTTGCTTGTTTTTGGTTGTTATTAATTGGTATCTAGTTGTAAGTATTTGGTATCAGGTAACTGGTTGTTAGTAACTAGTTGTAGGTTGTAAGTAGTTGGTTGATAATGCTTAGTACTGGTTGTTGACGGTTGTGAGTACTCGGTATCTAGTACCTAGTTGGTTGGTTGTTTTTGGTTGTTAGTACTTAGTAGTTGGTTGATAATGTTTGTACCTGGTTGATGTTGGTTGTGAGTACTTGGTAGGTGGTTAATAATGCTTAGTACTGGTTGTTATTGGTTGTGAGTAGTTGGTAGGTGGTAGCTAGTTGGTTGCTTGTTTTTGGTTGTTATTATTTGGTATCTTGAACTTGGTATCAGGTAACTGGTTGTTAGTAACTAGTTGTAAGTACTTGGTAGCAGGTAACTGATTGTTAGTAACTAGTTGTAAGTACTTGGTAGCAGGTAACTGGTTGTAGGTACTTGGTAGCAGGTAATTGGTTGTTAGTAACTAGTTGTAAGTACTAGGTAGCAGGTAACTGATTGTTAGTAACTAGTTGTAAGTACTTGGTATCAGGTAACATGTTGTTAGTATCTAGTTGTAGGTACTTGGTATCAGGTAACTAGTTGTTAGTAACTAGTTGTAGGTATCTGGTTGTTAATACATGTTCGTAAGTTACTGGTTGTTGGTACTAAGTTGTTGGTTTGTTGTTGAATTATTATTAAAATTTGTCTTTGAAAAATATTTCATAAAAATTTCCTTTAAAAATTACCATTGAAAAATATTTCATAAAAATTTTCATTAAAAAATTTCAATTCTCAAACACCTTCTATTATTTCAACTTTTTGTTAATAAATTTTAAAATCTTACTTTAATTTACTTTAATTTACTTATTTAAAAAATTATTACTTTAATTTTGGACCTTGATTTACTTTAATTAAAAATTTGAACCATTATTTACTTTAATTTAAAAATTTGAACCTTAATTTACTTAGTTGAGCCCTTAATTAACTTTAATTTTAAATTTTGAACCATTATTTACTTAAATTTAAAAATTTGAACCTTAATTAACTCACTTGAGCCCATTTATTACTTTAATTCAAAAATATGAACCTTAATTTACTTATTTAGACCATTATTTACTTTAATTTTAAAATTTGGACCATCATTTACTTTAATTCAAAAATCTTAGCCCATAATTTACTGTAATTCAATTTTTAGACCCATAATTTGCTTTAATTGAAAAATTTGGACCATAATTTACTTTAATTTAAAAATTTACCACGCTTTTTAGTGTAGACCGCCTTTTTGTATTGAAAATATTCTGAGACCTTAAATTATCATGCTTTTTTATTGAAGACCACCTTTTTCTATTGAAATTCTCAGGACCAAGGAGACTCACCTGAATTGACCTAGAAAAATCCACGCTTTTTTAGTATAGACCGCCTTTTTGTATTGAAAATATCCTGAGACCTTAAATTACCATGCTTTTTGATTGAAGACCACCTTTTTCTATTGAAATTCTCAGGACCAAGGAGACCCACCTGAATTGACCTAGAAAATCCACGCCTTTTAGTGTAGACCGCCTTTTTGTATTGAAAATATCCTGAGACCTTAAATTACCATGCTTTTTTATTGAGACCACCTTTTTGTATTGAAATTCTCAGGACCAAGGAGACCAACCTTATTTTTACTTTGAATATTCTATGATTTTTTAATGATAGTCGGATTTTTGTATTGAAAATATCATGAGACCTTTATTTACCATGCTTTTTTATTGAAGACCGCCTTTTTGTATTGAAAATATTTTTTTGTATTGAAAATCCCAGGACCAAAGAGACCCCCTCGCTATAGTGTGAATAATCCTTGGCTTTTTTATTGAAGACCGCCTTTTTGTATTGAAAAAATTTTTTGGTATTGAAAATCCCAGGACCATCGAGACCCACCTCACTATAGTCCGATAAAAAAAAATTTGGACCAAAAATCACTGAAAGCAAAAAATGTGAGTTGCCGCAATTGCGTAATAAAAAAAGTTGCCGCAGGGGGGGGGTAATTGCGGCAGCGGGCTCCTAACTACCTACTTAAGAGTACTAGTTTTAAAGTTAAAAAAATTGATTTTCAAAAAAAACATTCATATATTTTCTCAAGTGTTATTCATATTTAAACAACTTGTCACAACTACTTAAATTTCAATATTTTGCACATTGCACTTGAAAATCAATACAAATATTCAATAAGTTATCGGATTACAGAATTTTTTTTAACAATCAAAATATTATAAATATTTTTAAAAAATTTAATTAAAAGATAAAATCAATAAATTATTTAATATATTTATAATTTTAGTAAGCCAACGATTATAGTGTTATTAAATAATTCAAGATTTTCACTTTCAGCTTTTTATTTTCTCTCAATGATGGTATTAAGCACCTTGTCCATATTATTCACTGTCATTGTCCTCAATTGCCATCACAATGACCACAAAGTGCCAAGATTTGTAAATAAATATTCATTTTCCGTTATTTATATTCTGGCAATTAATGTGTATTATTCAGATTAGGGTGATAATTAATCAATGGTTAGCCAAAAAACTTTTTATCACTCCTCCAGATTCGATTTGAGCCGTCTCAACGAAAGGATTGAAGAAGCCTTCAGTTATCATCAACAAAACGATATATAACTCCAAAGCGTCGCACACCTTGCTCGCAAACGTGCTGGAGCTATCCAGTGACACTCATAATATTTACCAAGACCTTTTAACGAAACGAAAATCACTTTCGGGTATTTTCTATGAATTAATTATCGTTTTTCTTTTCCAAATTTGAGTTTTTATAGTAAAAAACAAAATGAATACATTTTCAGACAGGATCTTGTAATTAATGAAATATGAACAATTTGAAAACTGAAAAAGGTAGAACACTCAACAAATGACTATTTAAGAATAAAGCAGACAATTTTACTTTCCATTATTATTATTATTATTATTATTATTATTATTATTATTATTATTATTATTATTATTATTATTAGTTTTATTAATATTATTATTATTATTATTATTATTATTATTATTATTATTATTATTATTATTATTATTATTATTATTATTATTATTATTATTATTATTATTATTATTATTATTATTATTATTATTATTATTATTATTATACAATATCAAACCAGATTCATACAATATTTGTATAAATAACGAGCTCTTATCAATATTTTTTATTAAAATGAAATAAACAAATTTTATTAAAAAGTTTACTCAATGGAGTACTTTCAAATGAAGAAAAAAATCAAATAATTACAAATTTACGAGACCAAGTATTATGCTAAGAAGACAACAGAAGAAAACTCTATATGCTAAATCAGGAATCAATTAGAGCAAAGAAGTACCATTTTAAACTAGTACTTTGTTCACTTTATGAATCTGGCATAAACTGGCCACGCGTAATTCTTTTAAAATCTCAATCTTTTTATAAACATTATTTTAAATGGCAATTAATGAAAATTATTTTTTTATTTGTCATTTTATTTTGATGACGAATCATAACATTTATGAACAAAATTGAATTACATTAATTACATTATTTTATTTTATTTATATCATTGTAATTCTTATCAAATACATTGGTGGAAAAGGAATGTTACACCCTCTATATTTAAAAAAATAAATATAAAACATAAAAACAGGAAAAATGGATAAGTTTGAGTATATATCAAATGAAAAAAGTCTGTGCCGAAAATTCGTGAATATCAAAAAAAAACATCGATATCTTTAATGATTCATTGCCAATTTTTTAATAAATACAATGTCAATTGAAAAGATATCAAAGATGAAAATTGAAAAAGTTTATACATGTGTAGTATTTTTTAATTTAGACAATAATAAAAAGTCACATTGAAACTCCAATCTATTCTTTGATATCAAATCGATGAACTCCAAATACTATATAGATTTATTGATACTACAATTTACAGCACAAAATATAACATTGATCTCAAATATTTGTAAATAAATTGTGGAAAATTGCAGTACCTGTCAGCAAGGACACTTTAAAGGAAAAATATTGATAAGAACTCGTTATTTATACAAATAACGTATGAACCTAGTTGGACAATAATAATGATAATAATAATAATAATAATAATAATAATAATAATAATAATAATAATAATAATAATAATAATAATAATAATAATAATAATAATAATAATAATAATAATAATAATAATAATAATAATAATAATAATAATAATAATAATAATAATAATATTAATAATAATAATAATAATAATAACAATAATAATAATAATAATAATAATAATAATAATAAATAATGATAATAATAATAATAATAAATAATAATTTTGATAATAACATCTTTGTTCTAGTGGAGTCCTGAGTCATCGTTCTAATCGTGTGTGATAGTCTTTGTCTTAAAAATAAATGATTGGTCTTTGTTCAAAAAAGTCATCGATGAGTCATACAAAGGGAGGGGGGGGGGAGCTAGTGCACAAAAAAATAATAACTCCTTATTTAAACTATGAGTCATCGATGAGTCTTTGTCTATATGTTTTGTTTAAATGTCTTTGTTGTAAATGTATTTATTTAAATATTTGTTTAAATGTATTTATTTAAATATTTGTTTAAATGTATTTATTTAAATATTTGTTTAAATGTCTTTGTTCAAAAAATGATGAGTCATATGTACTTTAATAATGAGTCATTGGCTTTGTTCCAAAAATGATGAGTCATATGACCTTGTTACTAAAAATAGAATGACCTTGACCTAGTTACAGCCGTTCCTATGGATGAGCCATATGACCTTGACATGGTTGCCATGGTTACCACGGTTGCTACGGATGAGTCATCATGGAAAGAATCAGGAAAAAAAATTCGAAAAAAAAATCGAAAAAAAAAATTCGAAAAAAAATCGAAAAAAAAATTAGATAAAAAATTCGAAAAAAAAATCGAAAAAAAATGAGTCATCGGGGGAGGGGGGTATGATGAGTCATGGAGCACACTTGTCTCTACTCATTATTTCATTTTAAACTATTTATTATAATTATTGAGATTTTACGGGAGACTGTAAATAGGTACGATTGAGTCTAAGAAAACATATTTTCTTGGAGGTCTATTCTTTATTATTTTAAAATGTCTTTCAAGAAGTTATGTTATTCTGGTATTCAGTTTTCAAATTATGTGTGTTAAGAACCTGCGTTAACAAAATGCTGGGGGAATGATTGTTTCTGATTGTTTCTCTAGTGATTATACATTCATGACATAATAACCTACCAGCAGAAACACATTTAAACGATGGTAGAAAAGAGGGAATGTGAGTTAACTAGCACATTCGCTTCTAATTGGCGGAATTAAAGCATGACTCATCCGAAAGAACGCTCATTCGAAGTGTCATGATTATTATTATTATTATTATTATTATTATTATTATTATTATTATTATTATTATTATTATTATTATTATTATTATTATTATTATTATTATTATTATTATTATTATCATTATTATTGTCCAACTAGGTTCATACGTTATTTGTATAAATAACGAGTTCTTATCAATTTTTTTTTATTAAAATGTCCTTATCAAGTATTAGAGAAAAACCTAAAATATTTCCACAGACACAAGTCTATTCGAAAGTATACATGCTAGGATTACACACCTTAAGGGTAGAAAAATATTTCTGAGTGATTGTGTGTGCAATAGCCAAAAATAATAAATTTTATCAAATACATGTAAATTTTTTTAAAAATCTATGTGTGTGTTATTGGTAGAGTGTGTGTAAAATATAAAATTTTATCAAATACATGTATAAATTTAGGTAAATTTTATGAAAAATCTATGTTTTGTGTGTGTGTGTGTGTGTGTGTTACGGGTATAGTATGTGTGTGCGTAAATATATGAAATTTTATCAAATACATGTAAATTTAGTTAAATTTTATGAAAAATCTATGTGTGTGTGTGTGTTACGGTAATAGTATGTGTGTGTAAAAATATGAAATTTTATCAAATACATGTAAATTTAGTTAAATTTTATAAAAAATCTATGTTTTCTGTGTGTGTGTGGTATGGGTAATTATTATGGGTGTGTAAAAAACTTTTATCAAATACATGTAAATTTCTTTTAAAAATCTATGTGTGTGCTATGGTTAGAGAATTATTATATGTGTATTTGTGTACAAATAATTAATTTTATAAAAATCATGTAAATTTCTGTAAAAAATCTATGTTTTCTGTGTGTGGGTGTGGTATGGGTAATTATTATGGGTGTGTAAAAAAAAAACTTTTATCAAATACATGTAAATTTCTTTAAAAAAATATATGTGTGTGCTATGATTAGAGAATTATTATATGTGTATTTGTGTACAAATAATAAATTTTATAAAAATCATGTAAATTTCTTTCAAAAATCTATGTTTCTGTGTGTGTATGTGTGTGTGCTATGGGGTAGAGAATTATTGTGTGTGTATGTGTGTAAACATTTTATCAAATTTCTTTAAAAATTTATGAAAAATCTATGTTTTTGTGTGAATTGTACATGTATTGCACATGCTTATTTTAACACGGGTATATATGCTTAATATGTGATTATACTCTGAGTTTATCCGACAAGATATTTTGTCCACCTATGGGTAATGTTCACACTCAACATGTTGCAAGTGTACTGCTCACAAGGGTATTATTATTATTATTATTATTATTATTATTATTATTATTATTATTATTATTATTATTATTATTATTATTATTATTATTATTATTATTATTATTATTATTATTATATATATATACTCAGAGTTTATCCGACAAGATTTTTAGTCCCCTTTATGGGTACTACTCGCAAAGGTACTGCTCACATGTCTCAAATAGTATATATACTGACCAATCAAAATCAAGGAAAGGGTAGGAAAAATAAATATTATTACTATTATTATTTATAATATTTTCAAAGTATTATTATTATTATTATTATTATTATTATTATTAGTATTATTATTATTATTATTATTATTATTATTATTATTATTATTATTATTATTATTATTTCGATGGGTTTTATGTTGTAATAAGCAATATTTTCATTGTTTTTCATGATTATTTTCTTCAAAATTCTTATTTTATAAAGTATGACTCATTCAAGGTCATATGACTCGTCAAGGTCACGTGACTCATCGATTACATTTTGAAAATTCTAATTTGATTGGCTATATCTATTGTGATAAATGTAAAAACAAAAGTAATTTAGTTATTACTGATGATTTCTACAAGTAAAACTGTTGAATATGATTGTGTTAATCACAAAATGTATTTGGTAACTTTATTATTTTATCAATTTTTTGTGATTTATAGCAAGGAACTTGAAATAATGAAAAATTAAGTCCATCCTATAGTAGGTAGTTAGGAGCCCGCTGCAAATGCAAGCCTTTTTTTTATGCTGCATCTTTTTTTTTGCTGCAACATTTGATTGCGCAATTGTTGCAACTTGTTTTTTTTTGTATTGAAAATCNAAATAATTTTTTAAGTAATTTTAGATGAAAATTTTTATGAAATATTTTTCAATGAAAATTTTAAATGAAAACTTTTATGAAATATTTTTCAATGACAATTTTAGAAAAAATTTTTTGAAATAATTTTAGATTGAAATTATGTAAATTAAGGGATACATTTTTAAATTAAAGTAATCAATGTTCTATATTTTAAACTTCTATATTCGGTAAACAAGGACTAAATTAAGTAAATAAAGGGTTAAATTAAAGAAAATTATGATTATAATTATAATTAGATTTAAAGAACCTTTTCATTTAACACTACAGTGTTAATTTTTACCATTTTAGAATAATATTTTTTATCAAAGTTCTTATCTTGATTTATTTAATTTTAATTGAATGTAATGACAAAATAGAGCGTGTTGTCTTCAATTTTAATGAATTAATTTGAAAGATTATTTAGATAAATTTTGGTGTTTAAGGTATTCATTAGTAATTATTTTTTTAGAGTTGATGGTTTTTGTGAATTTTTATCATTTTCGTGAATTTCATGTGGATAGAATGAATATTTAAAAATTTAAATTAGTTCTAAGATAAATTTAATTAATTTCTTGATAATTGGATGCATTTTAATTGATTGGTTTTTTTTTAAATAAAAATTATTTTTAATGACAGTCAGGTTAATAATCATGTCATAGGATATAACTTTGTAATAATATTTTTTTTCAATTATTTTCTAAGAATTTCATGTTGATTTATTAAAAATTTAAAGCTTTAATGATGATTTTAATTGAATTTCTTGATAATTTGTTAAATTTTAAATAAAAATTAATTTTTTTTAATGACTGTTATGTTAATAATTAAGTAATTGGTTTAATTTTAGATGACTTTGTAATGCATTTGACTAAATAATTTTTTTCAATAATTTTCTAAGAATATTTACACATGATGAACTTTTTTAAAAAAAACATAAGCTAAGAAACCAGTTAACCTTATCAATAACTTTAAATTTACTTGATAATTTACAGAAATAATATACAAAATTTAATTTACAGAAATAATTTACAAAATAATATACAGAAATTTATGATTAAGTTTGCTTTTATGAACAATCAATATATATCATCTCTAGTTAGTATTTGATAGGTGAAATATTTGTAGTAAATAATAAGTTTATTATGTCTTTGTTACATAACTCGACTTTAACGTCAAAATGTGTTTTTAAAATAAATTTTAATTTTAAAATACCGCAACGTAATATATTTTTCCCTACCCTTCCTTGATTTTGATTGGTTAGAATTTGTTCCTATAAACAATAATAATCTATAAACAATAATCAATCATTATTCACATTTAACAAATAATTAACCTTTAAAAATGAATTCTTTAATAGAAAACGTTATGAATGTTCGAAAAAAAATTCAGGAATTTGGTAAATTTAATTTATTTATTAATTAATTTATTAATTAATTTAGATAATATTAATGAAGACAATTTAAAATCGAAGATTAAAGGAAATTTGAAAAGAAAAAGTAAACATAATTTTAATTTATTGATTTAATTAATTAATAATTTAGGTAATACGAATAAAGAGAAAAATTATGTCAATGTGTCAATAAATCGAAATGAAAATTTACAATGTAAGTATTGATTACTTTTTATATAATTTAAAGGAAATTTAATATAATATTTTATTTAATTAAATGTTAATATTTTTAATTTAGTAAATTTTTATTTTTTAGTAAATAAAATTTGTAAATTTTTGCGTAAACATTTATTAAAATATTTCATTTAAATTATATATATATATTTTTTTTATTAAATTTTTATTTTATAGGTATACTTTATCCAAATTATTGTTCATCGAAAGAACATGATAATAATTGCCATTCTATAATGGAGAATTATTACACGAAAAAATATTATAATAAAACATATTTTATATGTCCCGTATGTAAGACTAGTGACCCTGTAACATATAGCGTTTTTTATAATAAACATAAAAATCATTTAGATAGGTTTAATTTTAAAAAAGATGTTGTTTTTAAACGACCTTCAACTATAGAAATAAATACTACTAATAAAAAAATTAAATTAGATACTTCTTCTTTTGAATCCCAGGACGGATTAGTTGTTGAATCCCAGGACGTATTAGTTGTTGAATCCCAGGACGGATTAGTTGTTGAATCCAATAATGAATTAGTTGTTGAATCCCAGGACGGATTAGTTGTTGAATCCAATAATGAATTAGTTTTTGAATCCAATGATGGATTGGATAATATTTCCCTTGACTCTTGGAATGTAGGTGAATCCAATGATGAATTAGATAATATTTCCCTTGACTCTTGGAATGTAGGTGAATCCAATGATGAATTAGATAATATTTCCCTTGACTCTTGGAATGTAGGTGAATCCAATGATGAATTAGATAATATTTCCCTTGACTCTTGGGACGGAATAACCAATATACAAATAGGGGGTAATGTACCCATAATACAAAAGATCTAAGGGGTACACATCAAATTTTAAGTTTAAATACTAGCAACCTAAATATAAAGGAAATAATATTTCCAGAACAATTAATTATAAAATTGAGAGATATTATTAACGAACTAGGCTCCGTCAAAATTCAATTCGGAATAACTATCGAATTTGAAAAAGATGGGGAAATAAAGGTTAATAATATCTCCAATTACGCAAAACCTTTAACTTCAACATTTTTTGACGAAGGCATTAGGGAACTAAATGAGAAAATAACTAATATTACAGAGTTAGGAAGTAGTTGGATTATAAAAAAAATAACTGAAATCCACTTCACCATAACAAAAATAAGTAGGTTAAGTAGATTAAGTGGTAGGAGTTTCATTGAACTACCTACTTGTCTAAAAAATAAAAAATGCTTAATTAATGTAAAAAACTCCGATGATTCGTGTTTTTTATATAGCATTTTAGCTATTTTAAAATATGATGAGGTTATTAGACAATATAGAAATAGGACATCGAGTTATAATTTATCTGAGTTAATATATAATCCATTAGATTTACCCATGAAATTAAACGACATTAGAAAATTTGAGGCCAAAAATCCCGGCTTAATAATTAACGTTTTTTCTTATGACAATAACAAACAATTGACAGATAATTACGTTTTAAAACATCCACATTTAGACATTATACATCGTTCCAAAGTTTTAAATGGAACTGTAATTAATTTACTATTATTAAATAAAGAAATCAATTTCCATTACGTAGCTATAAGTAATTTAAATAAGTTAATGAATTGCCACATAAACACTAGTTGTCCTACACGCATACAATCAATATGGTGTCATCGATGTTTGAACGGATTTAGGTATAAACACGCACTAGATAAACATGAAATATTATGCAAACGTAATCAATTAGGAACAACTCTTTATACTTTCCCTCAAAATAAATTCTTACAGTTTACTGACTGGTCGAAAACAGTAACTCCTCCTTTTGTAGTTTATGCCGATTTTGAGTCTATTTTACCTTGTGATAATCTTCATTTCCAACGACACATGCCAATATCTGCTGGTCTTTTACTTGTAAATAACTTTGACGGATCTAAATCATATCAACAATTCATAGGTTTAGATTGCATCGAGAGTTTTTTAAGTGCTATAGAGGATATAGCATTAAATAAGGTTCTTCCTTTTTATTATAAATGGGTAGGAAACCAATGATTAAATTAACGAAAATTGAACAACATCAATTCTTAGTGCTTCCGTTTGCTATCTTTGTTTGAAATCTATCGTCGATCCTGTTAGAGATCACGATCATTTTACGGGGAAATACTTGGGTGCAGCTTGTAGCACTTGTAACATAAATAGGAAAATAAATAAAATTTTGCCTATCGTATTTCACAACTTGAAGGGATACGATATGCATCATATACTTAAATATGGATTAAATAAATTTAAAATTGGACTTTAGGTTGCATCCCAATAACGACTGAAAAATTTATTTCTTTGATTGCTCATTTAGGTAAAATTAGCTTAAGATTCATTGATTCTTATCAATTTGTCAATGATTCTTTAGCTAAAGCAGTCAAACTTTGAATTCTTTGCCTTTTACTAATTCTGCTTTTTCTGGTACTATAGTTTCTGAAAAAGGAATCTTCCCTTATAATTTCGCCACTTCTTTAGATATTCTCCAAACTACTTATGAATTACCACCAATCTGGGAGGGTGTCACTGAGCTTGAGTATGAAAAGCTCAGGAGATTTGGGTAGAAACTAATTGCGTAACTTTATTAGATTATATGATGATCTACCTAAAACTTGATTGTTTTCTTTTGGCTGATTTCTTTCATCAGTTTAGGTTGAAATCCATTGCTCACAATAGATTGGAACCATTGAATTATTTCGGAATTCCAGGCATGTCTTGGTCTTCTGCATTAATGTCTTTAAATGAACCAATTGAGCTCATAACTGAAAACGAAATGTTTAGCTTTTATGAGGGTGGAATAAGAGGTGGTCTTACTTTTGTGAATAAGCATTACGTAAAAACCGACGAGAACACCGAGTTACTTTATATAGATATTAATAATCTTTATGGTTGGGCTTTAAGTCAATCATTACCTTGTGGCGAATTTAGTTGGTTCTTGATGGATTTGATTTAATAATAGATGAATGTAGGAATTTAAATCTTGAATCTTTGTCTTATGGATACACTCTTGAAGTTGATCTTGTAATTCCATCTGAGCTTCATGATAAGTTGGACGATTTCCCTGTAGCTGCTGAAAAAATGAAACCTGCTGGGTCTAAGGTTGAAAAATTATTATTAACTCATCTTCCAAAATCTAATTATGTGATTCATTGGAGATTATTAAAATTATATTTGGAACTTGGTGTTAAAGTAACATGTGTAAATAGGGGTGTAAGATTTAAGCAATCTCCAATTTTAAAAAATATATAGATACAAATACAGAATTAAGGTCAAAAAGCATAAATAACTTAGATAAAAATTATTATAAATTGCTAAATAACAGTTGAAAATTTAAAGAGAAGAATGAATCTTCGTCTTTGTACAACTGCCGGTAAACTTGTTAAATATTCTTCGAAGCCAACTTTTAAAAAATCTATTAAAATAGACGATAATTTAATCGCGGCATTATTGAATTCAGATTCTATATGTTTAGATAGACCAAGTTACATTGGTCAATCAGTACTTGATCTATCTAAACTTAGAATGTATGAATTGCAATATAAGGATCTGGAATCATTTCGCAATGAGTTTAATTGTAAAATTAATATCGTTGCAGATGATACAGATTCTTTTTTCCTCGAAGTCATTAACTGTAAACTTGAGGTTCTCTTACCTGCAATGATTCGAGATAATTTATTGGATACTTCCAATTACAATAGTTGTCATTCCTTATATAGTAAGAACCTTGATTCAGTCATTGGAAAGTTCAAAGACGAGAATAAAGGTCTTAAATATAAGGAATGGGTTTTTCTTAGACCTAAATGTTATAGCTTGTTGGGTGATGAGGAAACAAAAAATGCTAAAGGTGTAACATTGAAAGGTAGTGACATAAAACATCAGTCATACCTGGATTGTTATAACACTAACCAGATTTTTTCGGTTCCTCAGACTAAAATAACAAGCAAAAATCATCAAATTTTTACAATTAAAAACACAAAAATAGCACTAACAAACAAAGACGGCAAAAGGGTTTGGGTGGGGAAAAATACTAGTCTTGCATATGGGCATGTAAGATTAAGTGAATTAAATATTGGAGAAAATGTTGGAGAAATTGTTGCAGAAAATGTTTCAGAAAATGATGGAGAAGATGAGGAAGAATTAAATGAAGATTTTGGAGAAGATGAGGAAGAATTAAATGAAGATTTTGGAGAAGATGACATCGATATCGATGACGTTATTTTGTCCGATGAGGACTAATTTATTGAATAAATTTTATATCTTTACATTTGTTATTTGTTTGTGTTTTATGTGTATAGTTCATTTTTATGTGTTTAGTTAATGTTTATATGTTTTGTTATGTGTCTAGTTATTTTTATGTGTTTAGTTAATTTTTTATGTGTTGTATAGTATTTGGTTGATATATTATTAATATTATTTTTATTATTATTATTATTATTATTATTATTATTATTATTATTATTATTATTATTATTATTATTATTATTATTATTATTATTATTATTATTATTATTATTATTATTATTATTATTATTTCATAAAAATTTCCATTAAAAATTACCATTGAAAATTTCTATTAAAAATTTCTATTAAAAATTAATTAAAAAATTATTTCATAAAAATTTCCATTAAAAAATTACCATTGAAAATTATTTCATTAAAAATTTCAATTCTCAAACACCTTCTATTATTTTGTAATTAAATTTAAAAATCTTACTTTAATTTACTTATTACATTACTTTAATTTACTTATTTAAAAATTATTACTTAATTTACTTATTTAAAATTTTTACCATTGATTACTTAATTTTAAAATTTGGACCTTAATTAACTTTAATTTAATTTTTTAGGACCTTAATTTAGTTATTTGTGCCCATTCATTACTTTAATTTAATTTTTTAGGACCTTAATTTACTTTATTTTAATTTTTTTAGAACCATTATTTACTTAATTTTAAAATTTGAACCTTAATTTACTTAGTTGAGCCCTTAATTAACTTAATTTTAAATTTTGAACAATTATTTACTTTAATTTAATATTTTAGAACCTAAATTTACTTTAATTTAAAAATTTGGACCATTATTTACTTTAATTTAATTTTTAGAACCTTAATTTACTTTAATTTTAAAATTTGGACCATAATTTACTTTAATTGAAAAATCTTAGCCCATAATTTACTTATTTAGACCATAATTTACTTTATTTCAAAACAAAATCTGAACCATGATTTACTTAAATTTTTTAGACCCATCATTTACTTTATTTTTAAATTTTAGACCCATAATTTGCTTTATTTTAAAAATTTACTATGCGTTTTTAATGTAAACCACCTTTTCTATTGAAATTCTCATGACCAAGAAGATCCCTCACTATTGTGTGAAAAATCCATGCTTTTTTATTGAAGACTACCTTTTTCTATTGAAATTCTCAGGACCAAGGAGACCCACCCAAATAATATTTATCCTTGGCTTGTTTATTGAAAAAAAAAATTTTGTATTTAAAATCCCAGAAAACATTGGGCATTACGGCAACAATTATGTAATCAAAAAATGTCTACGGAAAAAGTTATGCAATCAAAAGTTTGCAACATTTTTTACCCCCCCCCCCCCCCCCCCTATTGCTGCCGCGGGCCACTAACTACCTACTACTCATGAGTTCAACATGTCTTTATAATAATAATATTTTTGTGAATAATAATAAAATTAATTAATTAATTAATAATAATAAAATTAATAATAAAATTAATTAATTAATAATAATTATAATAAAATAATAATAAAAAATAGTATTACTTTGAAAATAATAATAAAATATATATATATATATATATCAAATAATTTAAATGCAAATCAATATTATAAACTGGTGGGTTACTTAAAAAATCTTTTCAAACCTTATCATTCGAAAGGTATTTCAGAGGTATATCTAATGGTCATATCTTCGAATGGTATAACCTTCAAAGGGTCAAAAACCTTCGAATTTTTTCAAACTTTATAATATATATCATTCGAAAGGTATTTAAGAGGTCTATCTAATGTTCATATCTTTGAAGGTGTATGGTTGGTCAATAACCCTTCAAAGGATCAAAAAACTTCAAATTTTTTCAAACTTTATAATATATATATCATTCGAAAGGTATTTAAGATTTCTATCTAATGGTCATATTTTCGAAGGTGTATGGTTGGTCAATAACCTTCAAAGGGTCAAAAATCTTCAATATTTTTAAAATCTCATAATATATATATTAAAGATGAGTATGATGGTCCAAGGGTCAAAGGGTCCAAGGTTCAAATTTTTCAAACCTTATAATATACATATCAAACAAAAGGTAGTCATCGCTGACTTTTTATAACAAAGACTTATTATTATTATTATTATTATTATTATTATTATTATTATTATTATTATTATTATTATTATTATTAATATTATATTCATGTCTTTGTTAATCATGCACGTTTATTGCAAAGTCTTTGTTAATTATGCAAGTGTATTGCAAATTTATTAGTCATACCTTGATATTAATTTTACACACATACTCAATCCATTATTATTATTATTGCAAGTATTAGAGAAAAACCTAAAATATTTCCACAGACACAAGTCTATTCGAAAGTATACATGCTAGGATTACACACCTTAAGGGTAGAAAAATATTTCTGAGTGATTGTGTGTGCAATAGCCAAAAATAATAAATTTTATCAAATACATGTAAATTTTTTTAAAAATCTATGTGTGTGTTATTGGTAGAGTGTGTGTAAAATATAAAATTTTATCAAATACATGTATAAATTTAGGTAAATTTTATGAAAAATCTATGTTTTTTGTGTGTGTGTGTTACGGGTATAGTATGTGTGTGCGTAAATATATGAAATTTTATCAAATACATGTAAATTTAGTTAAATTTTATGAAAAATCTATGTGTGTGTGTTACGCGTATAGTATGTGTGTGTAAAAATATGAAATTTTATCAAATACATCTAAATTAGGCAAATTTTATAAAAAATCTATGTTTTCTGTGTGTGTGTGGTATGGGTAATTATTATGGGTGTGTAAAAAAAAAACTTTTATCAAATACATGTAAATTTCTTTAAAAAATCTATGTGTGTGCTATGATTAGAGAATTATTATATGTGTATTTGTGTACAAATAATAAATTTTATAAAAATCATGTAAATTTCTTTCAAAAATCTATGTTTTCTGTGTGTGTATGTGTGTGTGCTATGGGGTAGAGAATTATTGTGTGTGTATGTGTGTAAACATTTTATCAAATTTCTTTAAAATTTATGAAAAATCTATGTTTTTGTGTGAATTGTACATGTATTGCACATGCTTATTTTAACACGGGTATATATGCTTAATATGTGATTATACTCTGAGTTTATCCGACAAGATATTTTGTCCACCTATGGGTAATGTTCACACTCAACATGTTGCAAGTGTACTGCTCACAAGGGTATTATTATTATTATTATTATTATTATTATTATTATTATTATTATTATTATTATTATTATTATTATTATTATTATTATTATATATTATTATTATTATTATTATTATTATTATTATTATTATTATATATATATACTCAGAGTTTATCCGACAAGATATTTAGTCTCCTTTATGGGTACTACTCGCAAAGGTACTGCTCACATGTCTCAAATAGTATATATACTGACCAATCAAAATCAAGGAAAGGGTAGGAAAAATAAATATTATTACTATTATTATTTATAATATTTCAAAGTATTATTATTATTATTATTATTATTATTATTATTAGTATTATTATTATTATTATTATTATTATTATTATTATTATTATTATTATTATTATTATTATTATTATTATTATTATTGTTATTATTATTTGTATTATTATTATTATTATTATTATTATTATTATTATTAATATTATATTCATGTCTTTGTTAATCATGCACGTTTATTGCAAAGTCTTTGTTAATTATGCAAGTGTATTGCAAATTTATTAGTCATACCTTGATATTAATTTTACACACATACTCAATCCATTATTATTATTATTGCAAGTATTAGAGAAAAACCTAAAATATTTCCACAGACACAAGTCTATTCGAAAGTATACATGCTAGGATTACACACCTTAAGGGTAGAAAAATATTTCTGAGTGATTGTGTGTGCAATAGCCAAAAATAATAAATTTTATCAAATACATGTAAATTTTTTTAAAAATCTATGTGTGTGTTATTGGTAGAGTGTGTGTAAAATATAAAATTTTATCAAATACATGTATAAATTTAGGTAAATTTTATGAAAAATCTATGTTTTTTGTGTGTGTGTGTTACGGGTATAGTATGTGTGTGCGTAAATATATGAAATTTTATCAAATACATGTAAATTTAGTTAAATTTTATGAAAAATCTATGTGTGTGTGTTACGCGTATAGTATGTGTGTGTAAAAATATGAAATTTTATCAAATACATCTAAATTAGGCAAATTTTATAAAAATCTATGTTTTCTGTGTGTGTGTGGTATGGGTAATTATTATGGGTGTGTAAAAAAAAAACTTTTATCAAATACATGTAAATTTCTTTAAAAAATCTATGTGTGTGCTATGATTAGAGAATTATTATATGTGTATTTGTGTACAAATAATAAATTTTATAAAAATCATGTAAATTTCTTTCAAAAATCTATGTTTTCTGTGTGTGTATGTGTGTGTGCTATGGGGTAGAGAATTATTGTGTGTGTATGTGTGTAAACATTTTATCAAATTTCTTTAAAATTTATGAAAAATCTATGTTTTTGTGTGAATTGTACATGTATTGCACATGCTTATTTTAACACGGGTATATATGCTTAATATGTGATTATACTCTGAGTTTATCCGACAAGATATTTTGTCCACCTATGGGTAATGTTCACACTCAACATGTTGCAAGTGTACTGCTCACAAGGGTATTATTATTATTATTATTATTATTATTATTATTATTATTATTATTATTATTATTATTATTATTATTATTATTATTATTATTATTATTATTATTATTATTATTATATATATATACTCAGAGTTTATCCGACAAGATATTTAGTCTCCTTTATGGGTACTACTCGCAAAGGTACTGCTCACATGTCTCAAATAGTATATATACTGACCAATCAAAATCAAGGAAAGGGTAGGAAAAATAAATATTATTACTATTATTATTTATAATATTTTCAAAGTATTATTATTATTATTATTATTATTATTATTAGTATTATTATTATTATTATTATTATTATTATTATTATTATTATTATTATTATTATTATTATTATTGTTATTATTATTTGTATTATTATTATTATTATTATTATTATTATTATTATTTTCATTATTATTATTATTATTATTATTTTATTTTCAAAGTATTATTATAATTATTATTATTATATAAACTATGAGTTTATCCGACAACATATTTAGTCCCCGGATGGATAATGCTCATATACAACATGTCTCAAAGGGCATATTAATAAATTCTGACTAATCAATGAAGGGGTAGAACAAAAATATATTACGTTGTGGTATGTTAAAATCTTATTTTCAAAACATATTTTAACGCCATTTTCATTAGATGCAAGAACATTTTCATAATTATTTTCATAATTTTTGCATCGATTTCATGATTTTCAACATTTTCATCATTTGCATGAATATATTATTTTCAAAGTTATTTTCAATGTATTATTATAATTATTATTATTATTATTATTATTATTATTATTATTATTATTATTATTATTATTATTATTATTATTATTATTATTATTATTATTATTATTTCGATGGGTTTTATGTTGTAATAAGCAATATTTTCATTGTTTTTCATGATTATTTTCTTCAAAATTCTTATTTTATAAAGTATGACTCATTCAAGGTCATATGACTCGTCAAGGTCACGTGACTCATCGATTACATTTTGAAAATTCTAATTTGATTGGCTATATCTATTGTGATAAATGTAAAAACAAAAGTAATTTAGTTATTACTGATGATTTCTACAAGTAAAACTGTTGAATATGATTGTGTTAATCACAAAATGTATTTGGTAACTTTATTATTTTATCAATTTTTTGTGATTTATAGCAAGGAACTTGAAATAATGAAAAATTAAGTCCATCCTATTCTGAAGATAATCGCTCATTGAAATTTTTTAACAACACAGTTGAAGATTTTATAAATAATCATGATGCTTACACTGATAAGAAAATCATAAATGTTTTAAAAATTTTCAAACATTCCTCTATTGAATATTTGATTGATTTATTTAATTATGATAAATGTATTTTGAAAAAAACAGTGGTAAACAACGATACACTGAATGAATACTTTTGGAGTTGCATGTATTTAAGATTGAAACCGGGATATAGTAGATTGATTTATGAATGGATGGCGAAAGTCGATTTGATTGAAAATAAGATAACNGTAGATTGATTTATGAATGGATGGCGAAAGTCGATTTGATTGAAAATAAGATAACGGAAAAACTGAACGATGTTAAGAAAAGGTATTTAACTTGTTCAATTTGTAAAGAAAATCAAGTTTCGGTTTTGTATTTACCGTGTGGTCACGTAATTGTTTGTTCTAAGTGTCACGAGAAGAATGTTCACAATTGTCAAGCCTGTTCAACTTTGATTAATGAATATCATACTATATATATGTAATTTCTCAATACAAATTTCTAGTGTCTTTTTAATCATGCACATTTATTGCTATTTTGTATATTTTTTAGTTAATTTATAAATATTATCTGACATTTTGATGTGTCAATGCAAATCTATATACAACAAATTAATCAATAAAGATTGTAAGT
This sequence comes from Schmidtea polychroa, assembly GCA_959609185.1. Taxonomy (NCBI): domain Eukaryota; kingdom Metazoa; phylum Platyhelminthes; order Tricladida; family Dugesiidae; genus Schmidtea; species Schmidtea polychroa. The sequence continues at coordinate 35,881 of CAUHTR010007854.1, forward strand.
TCTTTTATATACTCAGAGTTTATCCGACAAGATATTTTGTCCCCCTATGGGTATTTGTCGTAAAGGTACTGGTCGCAAGGGTAATTAAGGCACATGTATATATATAAATTCTTAGGTAATTAAGTGAGAAATATTTGGGTAATATTTTAAATGTAACTTTATTCTTATTTCGAACGATTAATTTATTGATTAACTTTGTCATTTAAAAGGTAATTTAGTAAAATATTTTCATAGGTAATTTATTCATCTAATGTTCATTACAATAGTTAACTTCGTGAGAAATACATGGTCAATAATAACAACATTGATTCTTTGGAGTAAAAATCTTTGTTCGAGTCATAATAGAAATATGATCATCTGGTTAACCAATTAAGGTGTTTATTAGTTAGAATTCTAATTTATTATCATTGTAATATATCTTTGTGAGAATAAGTTAAGATTTTTGAGCAACATTTACCAAAACATGAATATTTTGTGCGAAGAATATTGGTTAAATATGTCATTTAAAATAATATTTTCAGACAATAATTAATAAATTCATTGGTTAATTTATATCTTTGTGAGAAATACATGATCATTTATTGACAATTCATTAATAAATTTGGTATAAATTCTTTATCATTTGGAGTAATTTTTGTCAAATTTCTATTTTTTATTATTATAGAAACATGATCGTTTGGTTAATTTTCATGGAGTAATATGATGAATTTCAAGTGAAATAAAGTTTTCAGTTAATTAATATATCAAATTAATTTAAAATTGAGGATACACTGATGAAATTTCTAAACAAATATTTGTATCCACACATATATTTGAACATCACATAATAAAAACTCATTAATTTAAAATACTGCAACGTAAAATACTGCGTAATAGATGATACTGAATCGCTCTATAATAATAATAATAATAATAATAATAATAATAATAATAATAATAATAATAATAATAATAATAATAATAATAATAATAATAATAATAATAATAATAATAATAATAATAATAATAATAATAATAATAATAATAATAATAATAATAATAATAATAATAATAATAATAATAAATTAATACTTTGAAAATAAAATAAGAATTTTGAAGAAAATAATCATGAAAATATTGAAAATCGTAAAAATATCTTTTGGAAATAATATTAAGTATAGTAGTAGAAAGGGAGGCCGCGAAACCAGGAGCCCGCGGGACAAAGACATATACCCCCCCCTCCCCCCAGGGTAAAAATTTTTAATTTTTTTTTTCAAGGTCAAATTTTTTTCTTTAAAAAACAGGAGCCCGCGGGGACAAAGACAATTTTTTCAAATTTTAGAATCTTTTTTAATTTTTAGAGTTCCCGCCAACGAAAATTCATCCACGATGGCTCATTTTGAAGCTAATAGCGAGACCTTTCGAATGAGGTATAGACATCCTTATCGGTAAAGATATTATTAGCTTAAAAAATATTATTTTTCAAGGTCAAATTTTTTTCTTTAAAAACAGGAGCCAACGGGGACAAAGACATTTTTTTTCAAGGTCAAATTTCTTTTTCAAGGTCATTTAAACAAAGACCATGACTCATTCAAGGTCATTTAAACAAAGACCATGTTTCATTCAAGGTCATTCTCAAGGTCGAATGACTCATTCAATGTCATTCTCAAGGTCGTATGACTCATTCAAGGTCATATAATTATTTTAAAAAATATTATTTTTTTTTCAAGGTCAAATTTTTTTTCTTTAAAAACAGTAGCCCGCGGGGACAAAGACAATTATTCCATAGTTCCTGCCAATGGAATAATTAAACGGTGACTTCTTTTGAAGCCCACTACAAGACCTTTCGAATGAGGTATAGACATCCTTACTATCATTATTATTGGTAAAGATATTATTATTTTTTCAAAATATTATTTTTCAAGGTCAAATTTTTTTCTTTAAAATCATGAGCCCGTGAGGACAAAGACTTTTTTTCAAGGTCAATTTTTTTTCAAGATAATTTAAACAAAGGCAATGATTCATTCAAGGTCATTCTCAAGGTCGTATGACTCATTTAAGGTCATATTATTATTTTAAAAAATATTATTATTTTTTTTCAAGGTCAAATTTTTTCTTTAAAAACATGAGCTTGTGGGGACAAAGACAATTTTTCAATAGTTCCCGCCCATGGAATTAATTAAACGATACCTACTTTGAAGCCCATTGCGAGACCTTTCGAATGATGTATAGACATCTTTATCATCATTATTATTGGTAAAGATATTATTATTTTTTCAAAATATTATTTTTTCTTTAAAAACATGAGCCCGCGGGGACAAAGACATTTTTTTTTCAAGGTCAAATTTTTTTTCAAGGTCATTTTTTAAAATTTAAATTTACAGAGTTCCCGCCAACGAAAATTCTTCTTCGATGGCTCATACTCTTCGAATGAAATATAGACATCCTTATTATCATTATTATTGGTAAAGATATTATTATTATTATTATTATTATTATTATTATTATTATTATTATTATTATTATTATTATTATTATTATTATTATTATTATTATTATTGTTATTATTATTATGATTATTATTAGTATATTAATATATATATCCGAGTGTATCCGACAAAATATGTTGTCCCCTATGGGTAATGGTCACAAAGATAATGCTCACATTCAACAACTCGCAAGGGTATTATTAAACAAAACATACATTTATTTAAACAATAAATAATTTAACATGGGTTATGTAAATACAAAGTCATTTTAATATTAACATTATTATTTTTATTACAATTAATATTATTATTACTATTATTATTATTATTATTATTATTATTATTATTATTATTATTATTATTATTATTATTATTATTATTATTATTATTATTATTATTATTATTATTATTATTATTATTATTATTATTATTATTATTATTATTATTATTATAATTATTATTAATATTATATTCATGTCTTTGTTAATCATGCACGTTTATTGCAAAGTCTTTGATAATTATGCAAGTGTATTGCAAATTTATTAGTCATACCTTGATATTAATTTTACACACATACTCAATCCATTATTATTTTTGCAAGTATTAGAGATCATCAAAATGGGAAAAGATCTTCTCAAGAACCATCAAAATGCTCGAAAAGAAGAAGAAACCCTAACGAATATTTTAAAGTTGCCATTATATGTTGCACTAGTATTGGTTATTATTGTTTTGTAAATAAATGTTTTAATTTGTTTTTATAAATTTATTGTTTTATTCTAATACTTTTTGATTAAAACATTCATTATTAATTCATATTGTTTTAATATTTGTATTAATTTTTGAAATAGTGATATTTATATATATGGAAATTTACAATTCATGAAATATTCATAATGATGCTTTTCTCTGTCCATTCATTCTCCTCTGATATTACTGCCATAATCATCTTCGACATAATGCAAAGATAATATTTTCTACATTATAGTACCGTCATTATGGATGGTAATAATTCATTTGACTTTGATATTGTATTGATTTGTACTGAGAACTTACATGTATATAGTATGATATTCATTAATCAGTGTTGAACAGGCTTGACAATTGTGAACATTCTTCTCGTGACACTTAGAACAAACAATTACGTGACCACACGGTAAATACAAAACCGAAACTTGATTTTCTTTACAAATTGAACAAGTTAAATACCTTTTCTTAACATCGTTCAGTTTTTCCGTTATCTTATTTTCAATCAAATCGACTTTCGCCATCCATTCATAAATCAATCTACTATATCCCGGTTTCAATCTTAAATACATGCAACTCCAAAAGTATTCATTCAGTGTATCGTTGTTTACCACTGTTTTTTTCAAAATACATTTATCATAATTAAATAAATCAATCAAATATTCAATAGAGGAATGTTTGAAAATTTTTAAAACATTTATGATTTTCTTATCAGTGTAAGCATCATGATTATTTATAAAATCTTCAACTGTGTTGTTAAAAAATTTCAATGAGCGATTATCTTCAGAATAGGATGGACTTAATTTTTCATTATTTCAAGTTCCTTGCTATAAATCACAAAAAATTGATAAAATAATAAAGTTACCAAATACATTTTGTGATTAACACAATCATATTCAACAGTTTTACTTGTAGAAATCATCAGTAATAACTAAATTACTTTTGTTTTTACATTTATCACAATAGATATAGCCAATCAAATTAGAATTTTCAAAATGTAATCGATGAGTCACGTGACCTTGACGAGTCATATGACCTTGAATGAGTCATACTTTATAAAATAAGAATTTTGAAGAAAATAATCATGAAAAACAATGAAAATATTGCTTATTACAACATAAAACCCATCGAAATAATAATAATAATAATAATAATAATAATAATAATAATAATAATAATAATAATAATAATAATAATAATTATAATAATACATTGAAAATAACTTTGAAAATAATATATTCATGCAAATGATGAAAATGTTGAAAATCATGAAATCGATGCAAAAATTATGAAAATAATTATGAAAATGTTCTTGCATCTAATGAAAATGGCGTTAAAATATGTTTTGAAAATAAGATTTTAACATACCACAACGTAATATATTTTTGTTCTACCCCTTCATTGATTAGTCAGAATTTATTAATATGCCCTTTGAGACATGTTGTATATGAGCATTATCCATCCGGGGACTAAATATGTTGTCGGATAAACTCATAGTTTATATAATAATAATAATTATAATAATACTTTGAAAATAAAATAATAATAATAATAATAATAATAATAATAATAATAATAATAATAATAATAATACTAATAATAATAATAATAATAATAATAATAATAATAATAATAATAATAATAATAATAATAATAATACTTTGAAAATATTATAAATAATAATAGTAATAATATTTATTTTTCCTACCCTTTCCTTGATTTTGATTGGTCAGTATATATACTATTTGAGACATGTGAGCAGTACCTTTGCGAGTAGTACCCATAAAGGGGACTAAAAATCTTGTCGGATAAACTCTGAGTATATATATAATAATAATAATAATAATAATAATAATAATAATAATAATAATAATAATAATAATAATAATAATAATAATAATAATAATAATAATAATAATAATAATAATACCCTTGTGAGCAGTACACTTGCAACATGTTGAGTGTGAACATTACCCATAGGTGGACAAAATATCTTGTCGGATAAACTCAGAGTATAATCACATATTAAGCATATATACCCGTGTTAAAATAAGCATGTGCAATACATGTACAATTCACACAAAAACATAGATTTTTCATAAATTTTAAAGAAATTTGATAAAATGTTTACACACATACACACACAATAATTCTCTACCCCATAGCACACACACATACACACACAGAAAACATAGATTTTTGAAAGAAATTTACATGATTTTTATAAAATTTATTATTTGTACACAAATACACATATAATAATTCTCTAATCATAGCACACACATATATTTTTTAAAGAAATTTACATGTATTTGATAAAAGTTTTTTTTACACACCCATAATAATTACCCATACCACACCCACACACAGAAAACATAGATTTTTTACAGAAATTTACATGATTTTTATAAAATTAATTATTTGTACACAAATACACATATAATAATTCTCTAACCATAGCACACACATAGATTTTTAAAAGAAATTTACATGTATTTGATAAAAGTTTTTTACACACCCATAATAATTACCCATACCACACACACACAGAAAACATAGATTTTTTATAAAATTTAACTAAATTTACATGTATTTGATAAAATTTCATATTTTTACACACACATACTATTACCGTAACACACACACACACACAGATTTTTCATAAAATTTAACTAACTTTACATGTATTTGATAAAATTTCATATATTTACGCACACACATACTATACCCGTAACACACACACACACACACACACACACACAAAAACATAGATTTTTCATAAAATTTACCTAAATTTATACATGTATTTGATAAAATTTTATATTTTACACACACTCTACCAATAACACACACATAGATTTTTAAAAAAATTTACATGTATTTGATAAAATTTATTATTTTTGGCTATTGCACACACAATCACTCAGAAATATTTTTCTACCCTTAAGGTGTGTAATCCTAGCATGTATACTTTCGAATAGACTTGTGTCTGTGGAAATATTTTAGGTTTTTCTCTAATACTTGCAATAATAATAATAATAATAATAATAATAATAATAATAATAATAATAATAATAATAATAATAATAATAATAATAATAATAATAATAATAATAATAATAATAATAATAATAATAAAAATAATAATAATAATAATAATAATAATAATATTAATAATAATAATAATAATAATAATAATAACAATAATAATAATAATAATAATAATAATAATAATAAATAATGATAATAATAATAATAATAAATAATAATTTTGATAATAACATCTTTGTTCTAGTGGAGTCCTGAGTCATCGTTCTAATCGTGTGTGATAGTCTTTGTCTTAAAAATAAATGATTGGTCTTTGTTCAAAAAGTCATCGATGAGTCATACAAAGGGAGGGGGGGGCTAGTGCACAAAAAAATAATAACTCCTTATTTAAACTATGAGTCATCGATGAGTCTTTGTCTATATGTTTTGTTTAAATGTCTTTGTTGTAAATGTATTTATTTAAATATTTGTTTAAATGTATTTATTTAAATATTTGTTTAAATGTCTTTGTTCAAAAAATGATGAGTCATATGTACTTTAATAAGTAGTCATTGGCTTTGTTCCAAAAATGATGAGTCATATGACCTTGTTACTAAAAATAGAATGACCTTGACCTAGTTACAGCCGTTCCTATGGATGAGTCATCATGGAAAGAAACAGGAAAAAAATTCGAAAAAAAAATCGAAAAAAAAGTCGAAAAAAATGAGTCATCGGGGGAGAAGTCATGGAGCACACTTGTCTCTACTAATTTGCTATCAGAATTCAATTAATTATTTGTTTAAATGATTCAAACTAAAATTTCCATCACTTCTGGAATAATAATTCTACAATCTCGTTGACAAAATGTGAAATATGAAAATTCCAAAATTGACTTCATCAAACTAACATTATAAGTAATAAAAATCACATAAACCAATAAAGTGGTTTCGCAAATAAACTATATAAAAATTTTTAAAAATTTATTTGATCAAAGATGCTGAACTGGATCCTTGATAAGATGATTTATGACGGCTATGTAAGGGAGTTGCATTAATATAAATAAATTTTTATTAAATAGTAACATTTTATTTCAACCGTAAGTAGAGAGATGTGAGCCCGCGAAACCATGAGCCCGCGGGGACAAAGAAATATACCCCCTCCCCCCTCGGTGTAAAATTTTTTATTTTTTAAAAGTACATGAGCCGGCGGGGAAAAAGATTTTTTTTTCAAGGTCAAAGAATTTTTTTTTTAAATCATGAGCCCGCGGGGACAAAGGCAATTTTTTCAAATTTTAGAATTTTTTATAATTTTTAGAGTTCCCGCCAACAAAAACGATGCCTCATTTTGAAGCTCATTGCAATACCTTTCGAATGAGATATAGACATCCTTATTATCATCATTATTGGTAAAGATATTATTATTTTTCAAAATATTATTTTTCAAGGTTAAATTTTTTTCTTTAAAAACATGAGCCCGTGGGGACAAAGACATTTTTTTTCAAGGTCGAATTTTTTTTTCAAGGTCATATTTTAAATTTTAAATTTACAGAGTTCACGCCTATGGAATTAATTAAACAATGACTTATTTTGAAGCCCACTGCGAGACCCTTCGAATGATGTATAGACATCTTTATTATCATTATTATTGGTAAAGATATTATTATTTTTTCAAAATATTATTTTTTCTTTAAAAACATGAGCCCGCGGGGATAAAGACATTTTTATTTCAAGGTTAAAATTTTTTTTCAAGGTCAAATTTTTTTTTCAAAGTCGAATTTTTTTTGCAAGGTCATATTTTAAAATTTAAATTTACAGAGTTCCCGCCAACGAAAATTCATCTTCGATGGCTAATTTGAAGCTCATAGCAATACCCTTCGAATGAAATATATCCATCCTTATTATCATTATTATTGGTAAAGATATTATTATTATTATTATTATTATTATTATTATTATTATTATTATTATTATTATTATTATTATTATTATTATTATTATTATTATTATTATTTGTATTATTATTATAATTTGCAAATATTCATAAAACTTAACTTCTACGTCAATTTCATGATTTTCAACATTTTCATCATTTGCATGAATATTTTAATAATTTTCAATATTTTCATAATTTCCAACTTTATCAACATTTTCATGATTTTCATAATTATTAATATTTTCATGGATTTTTAACATTTTCATAATTATTTCAGGAACATTTTCATCAAATATTTTTCAAAGTAATATTTTCAAAGAATTATTTCCAAAGAGTTTTTCAAAGTTCTTCTTTTTCTTCTTCTTCTTATTATTATTATTAAGAAGCGAAAGTCGACTTTACGCTTCTTACCATTTTAGAATAAGATTTTTTTATCAAAATTTGTGTTAATTTGACTGATTCAATTTGGAGTTATTGTTAATTCGTTTTATTATATATACTGAGTTTATCCGACAAGATATTTTCTCCCTCTATGGGTACTGTTCACAATTGGTACTGCTCGTAAGGATACTGGTCGTAAAGGTACTGGTGTGTTTTAATGATTTTATTTAGGCAAATTTTTGGTTATTATTTAGCATTATATTCATTGGTAATTTTTAGAGTTAGCGGGATTTTACTAACATTATTACTAACCTTTTTGTGAATAATTGAAAGAATATTTTGAAATTTAACGTTTTAGTGATAATTCTAAGACAAATTTAATTAATTTCTTGATAATTTGCTATATTTTATTGACTTGTTTTTAAATTTAATTTTAAATAAAAATTATTTTTAATGACAGTTAGGTTAATAATTAGAGTTTTTACAATAATCAAGTGATTAATTTTTATGATGACTTTGTATTGAATTTGACTAAATAATTTTTTCATATAATTTCTACTAATATTGATGAACTTTTAAATATTGAAAATCTAAAGTTGAAACCAGCTAATTTTATCATCATGATATATTTGAAATCTACTTGAAAATTATTGTAAAATATACTGAAATTTGTGATTTTGAAAGATATATCACGTTATAATTGCTATATAATTGGCTGAATCGATGAAGAATTATGATCAATCAATATATTTCATCTCTAGTTAGGTATTTGATGGTAAATGTGGTGAAATGTTTGTAGAAAATATTGATTTTAGTAAATTTGATCTTTCAGTGGGCTTTTATTACATGAATTTAGATACTAAATTATTTCAATGGAGGGATGTCTGAAACAATTTAATAAAATTCATATTTTGAAGAATTTTCTATGGATTTTAAGAGAATTGATATATTAAAGGGCTGATATATTAAAGTCGGTTGGTTAAGATGGTAATATATGATTTTTAAGGGGGGTGTTTAAAATGGTAGAAATATTTGGTGAGGGATCGGTTAAGGTGGAAATGTTTGAAATCTCTATTTAAATCGACAATGTTCTTATTGGTAAAATTCTAAAGGGAAATAGTCAGTATTTAGCTATGAATTGATAATAGTTCCTGTGAAATTATATCGTTTTAGAGGTTTATTAGGTTGTGATGAATGTTATTGCACAGTAATTTATGTTTTAGAACCAGTTTTTTATTAATTATCCAATGTTTTATTAAGTCGTTTAGAGTTATTGATAAATTTACTCGGTTTTCACAATGAAATATTTGAAATCTTTAGAATTAATTGGGATTGATATCAAAGGTTATTGCTTTAAATTATTTTATTTAAAAAGTTATTTTAGTCATTGTGGGGATATCAGTGACAAAACTTGAGAAATATTGACTTAAAAGTTGGAAATCGACAACAGCTAAAGAAAATTTATCTTTATTGAAGGAATTTTATGATTTTAATTAGATTTCTAGAAATTAAATTGGTTGGATAAAGGGTAAAATCTATTGAAGGAATATTATTATCGGATGGATAAATCCTTCAATGATATTTTGCTAAATTACCTTTGCTAAATATTATTTTAAATGACTAAAAATGACAAAGTTAACCAATATTCTTAAATTATTTGCACAAAATATCCCTGTTTTGATAAAAGTTACTCAAAAATCCCTATTTAAAAATGTTAACCATATATTTCTCACAAAGATATATTACACCTAATGATCATTAAATTAGAAAATAATTGTAACCCTATATTTCTAACTAATAAGCACCTTAATTGGTTAAATGATAACCAAATGTTTCTATTATGTCTCTTTTTTGTCTCGAACAAAGACAGAAATTTACTCCAAATGATAAAGACTTTCTACCAAAATTATCAATGAATATATTAATTACCATGCATTTCTCACTAAATTACCTAAGAAATTTTAACTAATATACATATGCCTTAATTAATATACCTTTGCGACATGTTGAATGTGACCAGTACCCTTACGACAAATACAATTAGGGGGACAGAATATTTTGTCGGATAAATTCAGATATAAAAACTTATATAAACTTATATATAAAAACTTACAATATGCTATGGTTTTTATTGATTAATTTGTTGTATATTGCATTGATACATCAAAATGTCAGATAATATTTATAAATTAACTAAAAAATACTATATTACCTAAGAATTCAGTTATGTTTCTAGTTAAATAATTGAAATAATTGGTATATGTATCAACTATATAAAAATTGTTATGAATCCAAGAATATTTTAATTAAATGGTACAACCAAAAACATGGATTTCTAACTAAATTGGTAAATTTATCTGGAAATATTTTACTTAAGAAATTCCTATATTTAAAATAACCTTTCACTAAATTGCTTAAAAATTTGCTATATGGTGTTGTTAAATAAAATAATCATAGAAATATTATCTTTGCATTTTGTCGAAGATGATTATGGCAGTAATATCAGAGAAGAATCAATGAACAGAAGAAAGGCATCATTATGATTTATAATAATTGTAAATATAATAGTAGTGGATATATCACCCTCACGAACACAACCCCCCAGGCTTAAAGACCTCCAAACTCTTAACATATTGTAATAACAACCCCAAATTTTTACACTTTTAACCTTTTTAGACCCTTTATTTTCAACACAAAAGCCAAGGGTTTTCACTTTAACCCTCATAAACAGAAAGAAAACGACCAAGAACGGGCTCTCGTAAACTACCAAGGGGTTATGTTCGTGAGGGTGATATATCCCTTACTTATAGTATTGTGTTGTAAAGTAATTAGTTGGAAAGGTATTTTTTTTTCACTGTCCTCTTAACAGTTTTTTGATCCGGATCATTTTAACCTCTTTTGTTTATCAAATCTCTTCCAATATACAAGCTGGCCAGACTCATACATCAGAATTAATTCAATAATAGCAGCCTTATTATCAGTGTTTTAAGTGTGCTGCTCGAAAGTACAAATGACTTCGAAAGCGAATCCGAAAGAGGTCCGAAAACAACTGAGAAACATTTCGAAATAAATGTGCACATTATAGAATCGATCCGGGGTGTGTTCGAAAGGCTGGTGGCGATAATTACCGGTTCGCACACAACACCCGTTTCAATAATTTTTTTTTCATATTTATGTTTAAAAAATAAAATATACAAGATAAAAATAAAATAAAATAAAATAAAATAAAATAAATAAAATAAAATATACAGGTACTTTATAAATCTAAGATACCCACACTATTATTTTCAAATTTTTAATATTATTTTATGTTAAAAAAAAACTAACCGTAGTTAGGATTTGAACCGCTATCCATTTGAACCACTGTGCCAGTCTATTCCCACTGCGCTATTAGGCTTTGGATTTTTGTTATTTTTTAAATTTTTATTATAAAAATGAATAATATAAATCTTAAAATTCAAGAAAAAAATAAATTAAATCTTGATTATAATAAAGAATTTACTCATGAAATCAAGAAAAATGATGTACTTAAAATCTCCCCAACTTCAGGATCTATTGCAAACTTAAATCGTAGGGATGATATAGTTTTTCAATCTCTTCAAACATCAAACCCAATAGATATTTGTAATGCTAAATTATATTATAAAATTGAATTAGAAATTGAAGCAAACAAAGATATAACCCTAGAAAATAATTTCTTTCTAAATTTATTCTCCAACATGAGATTAAAACTAGGATCATCAGAAATTGAAACTGTTTTACATCCGGGGGTATATTCTACAATGTTAAATTTTATTTTGACTGGTTGTGATTATAAAAACGTATATGGTGAATTAACGGGTTGGATTCCTGATGTTAATAAAGGGGATTTAGATAAAGATGGTTTAGATATAAATTATGCTTACTATAAAAGAGTTGAACTTTATAAATCTTGAGGGTTATTTTGAATTAAAACATTTATTTGGATTCCTTCAAAACTATAATCGTATACTTCATAATGTTTTTATAGAATTAGTTTGTAATACACTAGAAGGTGATAAAAGATTGTTCTATGGAGCTGCAGATACAAAAGCTAAATTAAAATTATCAACACTTGAATTGCATATACCTGAATGGACACTAAACCCTCATGCTGAAATTAAACTCCTTGAAAGATTAAATTCCAACAAATCTATAAATGTAAATTATTTAAATAGAATCTGTAGTGAATTTAGTATGACAGAGGGTTCAACATATTCTATAAAGGTAGCAAATTTAGCATACCGACCAAGATATATCTTGATTGGATTCAAAGAAACAGATCCATCATTTCAAAAAAATAGCAACTTGTTTATTCAAAAGATTGGAAATGATAATTTAAAAACAATCCAAATTCAATTAAATAGTTCTTATTATCCAATAAATAGAATGGAATTTAATATTGAAAATAATGAAAACATATTCCCATATCTAAATTATATTGAAACATGTTATGATTTCAAAGTTGAACCGCAATTAAGTTTAGAAGATTTCAAAAATTTATATTCTATATTTTGTATAAATGTTTCAGATCAAGATGATAGATTAGCTATAAATAATGTTGATGTTACACTTCATGTAACAAAGGATTCTAATTTTAAAGCTAAAGTATATACATTAATATTAGAAGAAAAGAAAATAGAAATGAAATTATATGGTGGAAAGATTTCAATAATTGAAAATGTTAGGGGAGATTCTTAATATTTTAACATTTTAAAATGTCTCTAAATAAACCGTATTGGAGATGTGAAACTTGTCATTGTCAAGTTACAAGACATCATAAAGCAAGTCATCTAAAAACTAAAAAACACATACTTATATCAAATACTAATTCTTGGTTAGAACCCAATCCTTCAAGTAGATTTGCTTTTGAAGGAGGTGATCTACAATCTTCAAAAACAACATCTTCAATATTAAAACCTTTTACTACAGAAAAATATCCAGGTGAAAGACATTTATTTAAACACAATTATACTGGGCCAGGAACAAGATTAGATATTAGATTAGATGAAAATAATAATCCCAAACAAGGAGAAGAACCAATAAATAGAATTGATCAAGCAGCTTTAAAACATGATATTGCTTACAATTCAGAAGATCTTAGAGATAGACATGTTGCAGATGTGAATTTAATACATGATTTAAATAATATACAAAATCCATCAACCCAAGAAAAGATTCAAAGAGCTCTAGTTAAATTAGCAATGAAAGGTAAGATTTTCATAGGCTTAGGACTCCCTATGGGCGCAAGACTTCCTAGAATAGCAAAAGATGTTGCTAATAAAAAGATTATTGAACAAGCAGAGATTGAAAGGTCACTCGAGAATATATCCAAGACTAGTTTATTAACCCCAACAGAACCACAAATAAAATATGCTAATGAATTACACCATGAATTTAGAAAAAATAAAAAATATTTAAAAGTTCAAGTACATGAAAAAGATCAAACATGGTCTGCTGATTTAGTCTTTATGCCAACCAAATCATCAGACCCTGAAAAATATAAAATAATTTTAACAGTAATAGATTTATATACAAGATTTGCTTTTGCAAGATGTTTAGAAAATAAAACAGGATATTCTATTACAGAAGCATTTAAAAATATATTTGAAGAACATCAAAGAATTCCAAAATATTTATGGTGTTATAAAGGAACAGAATTTTATAACAAAGTTTTTAAATGAAAATGATATTAAATTATATTCAACAGAAAACGAAGAAACAGCAGTTGTGGTTGAAAGATTAAATAGAACATTAAAAAATAAAATGTGGAAATATTTTACTGCTATTGGAAAACAAAAATGGAACAATGAATTGTTACAAAAGATTGTAAATGAATATAATAATGATGTACATAGTTCTATAAAATCAACACCTTTAAATGCTTCCTTGAATCCTTTGGAACTCATAAATCCTGTTGAAAATGATGTTATTGAAAAACCAAAGTTTAAAATTGGTGACCGAGTAAGAATATTTAAATATAAAAATAAATTTGAAAAAGGATTCACAGCAAAATGGACAAATGAAATTTTTATTATAAATAAAATACATTATACAACTCCATTAACATATAGCATCATTGATTTAAATAATGAAAAAATATTAGGTAGATTTTATAATAATGAACTACAGAAAACAGATTTCTAAAACAAACTTTTCCATATTTCAGCTTCTTCTCTATCCAAATAAATATAATTATATTTTTCTTTCCAATGATTATCAACATTCATATCAAACATATTCTTATCAGGTTCAACATTTGAAAATAAATCATTATAAATCATATTCTTATCACGGCGATCTAATTTAAAAAATATAAAACAATTAGAATTATTTCTTATAGAGTTTTTATCTAAAGCATAATAAGTTTGAGATATATAAATAACATTACAATTATTATGTCTTCCTCTTGTAAAGTAACTCTTTTGAATCTCTTGATTTTTCATGTTGACAACATCATCAAATATAACTAGATTCTTTTTATCTTTAGGAAGTAAATCACAATGTAAAACATCTTCAGGTTTATTAGAGAATAAAACCTGAATTGCCTCTGCTTGCCCCTGCCCTTCACAGATGTAATCATTTTTATTACTAATATCTGATTCTAAAATCTTTTCCTTATACCAATCAACCATTTCACAAGGTTGAAAAACTTCTTCAGGACACCTATGTTGATTTTAAAAATATCAATTATTGCTTTATTAGTTAATTTATTTTCAAATCCACATTTCAAAAGTTGTAATTCTGGTTGATTTATGGTTGTAGAATAAAAGATTAAATTATTATAATCTAAAAAACCATTTTCAAGTAACATTTTCAAAACAAGTACATTCTTTCCACATCCAGAAGAACCAACAATTAATAATCTAAAATTATCAGGAAATACTTTATTATTAAATTTAGATTTATGTCTATTTAAAATTGGTTTCCAAATATCCATTTTATTTATTTTAAAATGACAACTGAAGAATCTTTGCAAGAATTAATAAATTCAAATAAAAATAAATCAGTAGTAATTGATGGTAAAAAATATTTTATTGGAAAACATGTAAAAGAACAAGTTAGAGCGAAGCTCCACGAAGGTGGTATTCTTCCATTAGCTGCTTTAATACCTGCAATCATTGCTGGTTTATCAGGTGCTGCTGGAATAGCTGGAGGAATTGCAACTACAGTTCAAAAAGCTAAAGAATCTCAAAAGACAGACCTAGAAAAAGAAAAATTACAAACTGAAATTGATTCAATAAAAAAGGTAGGGCAAGCTAAGGGAAAAGGTCTCTATCTTAATCCATATGAGGGGACTCTGTCCATGGGAAAGGGGCTTTATCTCAATCTTTATAAAGGTAGAGGTTTAAATGATTTTTTAAAAAATCAAATTTCATCATCTGAATCTTTATCTTCAAAAGATAAAGATGATTTAAAAAAAATATGTAAATCTTTAAAGAATGGGTGCATTTGTAAAACTAAAAATGGTAAAGGTTTGTACTTAAAACCCTTCGAACCAAAATGATACCATTTTTGATACCATTAAAATGGTATATGAAGAAAGATTAGCACTTTTAAAAAAATTATAATCAGAACAAAACAAGTATAATAAAAAAGATACAACTCAAACATACTGAATCTATAATATTAAATNAGTATAATAAAAAAGATACAACTCAAACATACTGAATCTATAATATTAAATGAGATAATAACACAACAACAGGGGCCAACAATTAAAGCTATAGAGGGACTTAAAGATATAGAAGCTCCTCTAACCCCCGAACTTAAAGCTATAGAACCTTCTAAAAAGGAATTACCAAGATTAATAGGAAGAAAACGTAGAAATACTATTGATTTAGAAGATGTATTTCTTTCAAGATTAACACCTCATAAGACTCCAATTAATTTTAAAATTAATACATCACTACCTAAATCAATTATACCTACTATAGGTTATGATCCTAGAGGTTTTCAAACAATAACAATTAATAATCAAAAGTTTTATATATATTTAAATTCAGAAAATAATCCAGCGATTATTTCAACAAATACTTTTATGAATAGAGAGCGTGTAGACATTGAACTTTCAGATGATTTTCATGGATTAATTTCTGGATATCTTCCAGATGATGTCAAGAAAGAAGAAATTGATAAATATTTAAACTTAATAAAATTAATACATGGTAGTCTTAACGCAAAACATATTCAAGATTTAAAGAATTATTTGAATAAAAATGAAAGGGGTTATATTGTTAAAGAAGGTAAAGGATTGGTTGGAAATCCCATCAATCTTTTTATTGAATTAAGAAAACTATTAGCAGCTAAAAAAGCAGGACATAATAATTTAGATTCTGATATTTTAAAGATTTCTAAAGATTTGTTAAAACAAGGAATAATTTCAAAAGATAAATTTAACAAGTATATAAAATGACTAATCATTCAATATTAGATTTTTTAAAAACATTTGGAATAAATACAAAAACAAATTTTGATTTAAAAGATTATGCAAATTATTTAAATTTAAAAATAAAAATATTAATGAATGATGAATTATATAAAATTGGACGAAGTCCTCCTGGAACTAAAAAGAATAATATAATAATCAATTATCAAAATTCAAATGAAAAAGGATCTCATTGGGTTTGTATATATAATAAATCTATCTACTTTGATTCTTTTGGGATTAAACCCACTAAAGAAGTTGAAGACTATCTCTCGAGGGACTACACTTTTAATTCTTTACAAGTTCAACCTAATAATACTAAAATATGTGGTATTACAAGTTTATATGTTTTGTATAGATTGAATAATTCCAAAGGAGAAGGTTTCACTTCCTTAATCCAAGAAATTTATAATGATTTAAAATCTCTACTATGAAAATGGAAGATAATTTAAAAAAAATGGTAAACATAATGTCAGATAAATATTCAAGAAGTTTATTAATAAATTCAAAAGAATCAGACTTTACTATAAATTTTGAAGATTCAATAAATTTAGATCAAGATTTAAATTATGAATTAGGACTCTTGTGGTTTAGCTGTTTTAATACTATTTTTAATATAAATAATAATAATAATGGTTTTAGGATGATGACTAAAGATGAAAACAGTAAAACATTTAATGCATACCACATTTTATCAATCGAACCAGGATCATATGAAATAGTAGATTTAACCAAAGCAATTTCTAAAGAAACAAATGAAAATGTAGAAATAAAAGCAGATGTACAAACTTCAAAATGTATATTAACTTTAAAAAAAATGTTGGACTTGATGTTACTAAATCCAGTATTTTATAGTATCATAGTATTTTAGGTTTTGAAGTTAAAAAATATATACCATCAACCACAGCGCCTCCAACACTTATTAAATCTAAAAATATTATACAATTAACAAATACAAATTCTATAAATATAGAGTGTGATTGTATAATGGGATCATACAATAATGGTAAACATGCAAATATTTTATATTCCTTTCCTTCTAATACCGTGCGAGTTGGATATAAAATGGTTGAAAGAATGAATCCCCAAATTATTTACCATTATGTAGAAAAAATATAATGGATATTAGTTTTAGAATTGTTGATGAAAATGGGAAATTAATTAATTTTAATGGAGAAAAGATTTCAATGTATTTACATTTGAAACAAGTCTAGATTTAAAAGTTATTACTATAAAAATGAATTATGCTAATTATAATAAGTTGGGATTATATAATGATGGATTAAAAGATGAAGATGTTATATCTCTTACAGAAAAGAGATATGTTAATGAAAGAGGTGATTCAATGAAAGGAGATTTAAATTTAAATGGACACAAGATAAAAGATTTATCTTTACCAACTGATGATTTTGATGCAGTTAATAAAAAATATACTGATTTAACAACAACAAGAATTGAAAGTTCATTAACAACAAAGCTTAATAATATCGAACAACGATTTAATGATAAATTTGACAAGTTACAAAGTCTGTTAACTGAACAAGTTGTAAAATTAAATACTAGTATATTAAATTCTAAAGATAAACAAATTATGAATACTAAATTTAATACAATATATAATATAATAAATGAGATGATTACATCATTTAATAAAAGACTTTCAAATTTAGAGTCTCATACAACACACATTAACACAACACATAGTATTAGAAAAAGAGCTGCTGAATTAGAACAGAATAAAACATTATTACCCCATACATATAAACATTTTATAGAACCAACTTTAATAACAACAAATAGTAAAGAATGGAGTGTTTTTATGGTTGTAAAGATTATTGATCCTTATTTCTTTTTGTTTGATGATGATGGTGAAACAATAAAATGGTTTGTGAAATGTGATTATAATAGCAAGTTAGAAAAGGGTGATGTTATAATGAGTGGTTATGATTTACCACATGGACGTTGGCATGATAATACTGATTCAGGTAAAACATATAAAGTTAAAAGTAAGAATATTATTTTTAAAAGCACACTTGTACAATATATAGATTTAATATTTTATGAAAAAAAGGTTGATGTTGATGAAGTTCGTAAAGCATTGATGGAATTGTATAAAGATATTCTCTCAACGCGAGTTTCTTATGATATTCGAATATTGACACCACCTGATAAAGTCTTGTTGAGAGTTTAATTATTTTTTTTAATTAATTATTATTAAAATGGAAGTAAGAGAAGAAAAGATTTACCCAGAATTGAGATCATCAGGATATTATTCCCCCAAAGGTCCCTCGGCTCCCACAGAACTTGAAATTATGAGAGTAAAAGAATTTAAATCAGAAACCTTACATTTAAAAGATTTATTAAAGCATTATAAAAAAATTAAAAATAGATGGAATAAAGGGAATACAGTTTTAAAAGTTATAGGTTATTCTTTAGGATTTACATCTGCAATATTAACAGTTATTTTACCTATAACTTTTCCAGTTTTAACAATTGCACCTGGAATACTTGGAAGTATTTCAGTAGCTGATGGTTTCTTAACTGAAATAGTTTCATTATCTTATACTTCTAAAAAGAAAAGTTTATATCGTGAAGTTTGTTTATCAATAGAATTAGGAATCTCTAAATTATTTTTATTTCAATTAAAAGCTTTGGAAGATGGAATCTTAACTGATGATGAAATAATGAAATCAAATCAAATAATACAAGATATTAAAAATAATATTAATAGATTAAAAAGTGCTAATGTTATAACTAATGAATATTCTAAAAAAATTAAACGAGAAAAATGGTTAAAGAATTCTTAAATTTATAAATATATAAAATGGATGTATTTTTAAAAAAAGTATATCAGGTTGCTATAGTTGATACTTCTAAATTAAATTTGTAAAATGTTGGGTACTTCAGATTCTACAATGAGAAGAATAAGAAATGATTTAGGAATGGGTTCTCCTTTTAGACATGCTGTTAAAAGTAAAAAATCTAAAAAGAATAGATTGTTCAAAAGTTTTTAAATCTAGTAAATCTTCTCAGAATCATGTTTGTAAAGCTAAATTAAAAGATACTTTAGGTTCTGGAGCTTCGCGACCTTCTGGATTCCCATCTGGTATCTTTGATAATAAAAATCTTAAATGGAAAGAAAAGGAAGAAGAAGATTCTGAAAGTCATTCTGAAGATGAAGAAGAAATAAGCAAAAAACAATTAAGTGATATTCTTAAAAGTTAAATTTTAAAATATAAAATGGATTATGATTCAATCATTGCGACAATTAATGAAGAACCTGAAATACAAAAAGAATGTGTAAAACTTTTGACAGAATTTAATATCGTGCTGGACAAGAAGAAATATTAAAGAGGTTAATGAATAGGACTGTTGATCTTCGTCTGGAAAATAAAGCAATAAAGGAAGAGAATGAATATTTATTCCAAAGTGCTAATTTAGTTGATAAAAGTTTTATAGAATCTATGCATGCAAAACATGTATTATTGAATAGTTCTGATGCTGCTCGGAATGAAGAAATGATGAAGGAAATAGAGGAAATATTACGTAGACCAATAAAATCTGTTAGATAATTTTTTTATTTGGGGATAAAAATAAAATAGAAGGATGGATATTATAATTAATATAAAAAATATTATATTTTTAAGTTTACAAAGTTTTAAATAATATTCTTTTTTATCTTTAACTATTTCATCAACAACATCATATAATTTTTTAGTTTTTTCTATGAGCTCCCTAGTTTTTGAATATCTTAAATTAACTGTCGACATTTTATACATTTAAAAATTAGATTCAGTCATGATTGAATGTAGATGTTTTCTAATCTTTGAATCGCTAATCTATGGGATTCAAATTCTTTTTCTGATAAGCCTTGAATATATTCAGGATTTGTATTTAAATATTTAAGTTCTATAGGTATTGATTTTTGAACTTGATTATATAGAGGTTTTTGGGGAATGTTTAATTTAAAATATTCATCCTTTGAGTGATATATAATTTCAACTTTACTAAGTTGAACATCTGTTATGTTTGTACCATAGAGATCATTCAAGCTTGCAAGTTTTTTTATTATTGGGATTAAATCATTTCCAATTGGAAGAGTTGTTTTTAAATTACTTAGAATAAATCTTTTATCATCATAATTTGATAGTGATATCTTGGCTGATTCTTCTAAATACATATTATGCTTCTCAGATTTAAGTTGATGTACCTCTTCTATTTTATCTGAATAATTTATATTTAGAGCGTCTTTATAATCTTGATGTGTGATTTTCTTGGATACTGATTTTTGTATACCTTTGCATTTGTTATCTTTAAGGGTTTTTATATCTAAAGTTATTATTGGTCGTTCAAATGTATAATCTATTTCTTCCATTTCAAGGGTTATTGGGTTTTTATACATGATTTTAATTGTTTGTGTTATTGTTTTCGGACTTTCTATCATTTCAAGTGAATATTGTTTAGCCCTAATAAATATAGCATTAATTATTTGGGTATTTGGCTTTTCATCTTTGAAGGTGAATAATTCTCCAGATGAATTTATTAAATTACTTAGGATTTCATTTTCAAGTATTTCTTTTTTCACATCTTTACTGTATATTTTTAAAAACATACTATCTGTATCCATACCATGTATTGATATTCGATCTCCAAAGTGAGGTACTAGAATGTCATAGTAGGTCTCATACATTTGTAATTTTGATAATTCCAAAATAGAGAAACCTATAAAGATTGGTTTATTATAAGTTTTTTCATTATTTTGAATTTCAATTGCAACTAGGTTCTTTGAGAATACTTCGGCATTTTTAAATGTTGGTTTTCCAAGCATTCTATTATATCTTGCAAAGTCCTTTCGAGTATTTGTTAACAACTATACTCGAGTATACTTATCCACATTTTCCATAGTCTTACCAAAGACTGCATTATTTAAAAGTTTGTATATCATGTCTAGAAAAGCATTTCCATTTCTTTTTGCTTCATTTCTTTTTCTAATGTTTCCATTTATAAATTTTTTTCATAAATGGTAGTTGTCTGAATTTTATAATACTGTGAACATTTTTAATATCATTCCATGAGAGATGTAAAATTGTAATAACCTATAATGACAAAGATAATAGGTCTTATTACTTTGGTCACATAAAAGTTTTGTTGTAGTAGGTCTATTTTGGCTGATTTGCCAATCTGAAAGTTCATTGACGTCTATTTTTCTTTTTACTGGTGCAAAAAGGAAATACCTAGTTGAAGATTTTATTTCATCTGGGTAATCCAAATCACACTCTATAACATATCCAAATTCTGAATCTTTTTCAGTTGATAATATTTCATTTAAAGGTTTTTCTAGTTTATCTTTTTCTTTAGGAATATCAACCCAGGTGAAGTTATCAAAGTTCTTGATTTGACTGATTTAATTATATATATAGTCTGAGTTTATCCGAAAAGATATTTTGTCCCTCTATGGGTATTGACCGCTAAATGTATATTATTTTCAAATACAAGTTCATAGTATTATTATTTTCAAAGTATTAATTTATTATTATTATTATTATTATTATTATTATTATTATTATTATTATTATTATTATTATTATTATTTTCAATGTCATATTATTATTTTTCAAAGTATTATTATTATTAATATTATTATTATTATTATTATTATTATTATTATAGAGCGATTCAGTATCATCTATTACGCAGTATTTTACGTTGCAGTATTTTAAATTAATGAGTTTTTATTATGTGATGTTCAAATATATGTGTGGATACAAATATTTGTTTAGAATTTCATCAGTGTATCCTCAATTTTAAATTAATTTGATATATTAATTAACTGAAAACTTTATTTCACTTGAAATTCATCATATTACTCCATGAAAATTAACCAAACGATCATGTTTCTATAATAATAAAAAATAGAAATTTGACAAAAATTACTCCAAATGATAAAGAATTTATACCAAATTTATTAATGAATTGTCAATAAATGATCATGTATTTCTCACAAAGATATAAATTAACCAATGAATTTATTAATTATTGTCTGAAAATATTATTTTAAATGACATATTTAACCAATATTCTTCGCACAAAATATTCATGTTTTTGTAAATGTTACTCAAAAATCTTAACTTATTCTCACAAAGATATATTACAATGATAATAAATTAGAATTCTAACTAATAAAACACCTTAATTGGTTAACCAGATGATCATATTTCTATTATGACTCGAACAAAGATTTTTACTCCAAAGAATCAATGTTGTTATTATTGACCATGTATTTCTCACGAAGTTAACTATTGTAATGAACATTAGATGAATAAAATTACCTATGAAAATATTTTACTAAATTACCTTTTAAATGACAAAGTTAATCAATAAATTAATCGTTCGAAATAAGAATAAAGTTACATTTAAAATATTACCCAAATATTTCTCACTTAATTACCTAAGAATTTATATATATACATGTGCCTTAATTACCCTTGCGACCAGTACCTTTACGACAAATACCCATAGGGGGACAAAATATCTTGTCGGATAAACTCTGAGTATATAAAAGAACTTACAATCTTTATTGATTAATTTGTTGTATATAGATTTGCATTGACACATCAAAATGTCAGATAATATTTATAAATTAACTAAAAAATATACAAAATAGCAATAAATGTGCATGATTAAAAAGACACTAGAAATTTGTATTGAGAAATTACATATATATAGTATGATATTCATTAATCAAAGTTGAACAGGCTTGACAATTGTGAACATTCTTCTCGTGACACTTAGAACAAACAATTACGTGACCACACGGTAAATACAAAACCGAAACTTGATTTTCTTTACAAATTGAACAAGTTAAATACCTTTTCTTAACATCGTTCAGTTTTTCCGTTAGTTTATTTTCAATCAAATCGACTTTCGCCATCCATTCATAAATCAATCTACTATATCCCGGTTTCAATCTTAAATACATGCAACTCCAAAAGTATTCATTCAGTGTATCGTTGTTTACCACTGTTTTTTTCAAAATACATTTATCATAATTAAATAAATCAATCAAATATTCAATAGAGGAATGTTTGAAAATTTTTAAAACATTTATGATTTTCTTATCAGTGTAAGCATCATGATTATTTATAAAATCTTCAACTGTGTTGTTAAAAAATTTCAATGAGCGATTATCTTCAGAATAGGATGGACTTAATTTTTCATTATTTCAAGTTCCTTGCTATAAATCACAAAAAATTGATAAAATAATAAAGTTACCAAATACATTTTGTGATTAACACAATCATATTCAACAGTTTTACTTGTAGAAATCATCAGTAATAACTAAATTACTTTTGTTTTTACATTTATCACAATAGATATAGCCAATCAAATTAGAATTTCAAAATGTAATCGATGAGTCACGTGACCTTGACGAGTCATATGACCTTGAATGAGTCATACTTTATAAAATAAGAATTTGAAGAAAATAATCATGAAAAACAATGAAAATATTGCTTATTACAACATAAAACCCATCGAAATAATAATAATAATAATAATAATAATAATAATAATAATAATAATAATAATAATAATAATTATAATAATACATTGAAAATAACTTTGAAAATAATATATTCATGCAAATGATGAAAATGTTGAAAATCATGAAATCGATGCAAAAATTATGAAAATAATTATGAAAATGTTCTTGCATCTAATGAAAATGGCGTTAAAATATGTTTTGAAAATAAGATTTTAACATACCACAACGTAATATATTTTTGTTCTACCCCTTCATTGATTAGTCAGAATTTATTAATATGCCCTTTGAGACATGTTGTATATGAGCATTATCCATCCGGGGATTAAATATGTTGTCGGATAAACTCATAGTTTATATAATAATAATAATTATAATAATACTTTGAAAATAAAATAATGATAATAATAATAATGAAAATAATAATAATAATAATAATAATAATAATAATACTAATAATAATAATAATAATAATAATAATAATAATAATAATAATAATAATAATAATAATAATAATAATAATAATAATAATAATAATACTAATAATAATAATAATAATAATAATACTTTGAAAATATTATAAATAATAATAGTAATAATATTTATTTTTCCTACCCTTTCCTTGATTTTGATTGGTCAGTATATATACTATTTGAGACATGTGAGCAGTACCTTTGCGAGTAGTACCCATAAAGGGGACTAAATATCTTGTCGGATAAACTCTGAGTATATATATAATAATAATAATAATAATAATAATAATAATAATAATAATAATAATAATAATAATAATAATAATAATAATAATACCCTTGTGAGCAGTACACTTGCAACATGTTGAGTGTGAACATTACCATAGGTGGACAAAATATCTTGTCGGATAAACTCAGAGTATAATCACATATTAAGCATATATACCCGTGTTAAAATAAGCATGTGCAATACATGTACAATTCACACAAAAACATAGATTTTTCATAAATTTTAAAGAAATTTGATAAAATTTTTACACACATACACACACAATAATTCTCTACCCCATAGCACACACACACATACACACACAGAAAACATAGATTTTTGAAAGAAATTTACATGTATTTGATAAAAGTTTTTTACACACACATACTCTACCCCATAGCACACACACACAGAAAACAGATTTTTTACAGAAATTTACATGATTTTTATAAAATTTATTATTTGTACACAAATACACATATAATAATTCTCTAATCATAGCACACACATAGATTTTTTAAAGAAATTTACATGTATTTGATAAAAGTTTTTTTTTACACACCCATAATAATTACCCATACCACACACACACAGAAAACATAGATTTTTTATAAAATTTGCCTAATTTAGATGTATTTGATAAAATTTCATATTTTTACACACACATACTATACCCGTAACACACACACACATAGATTTTTCATAAAATTTAACTAAATTTACATGTATTTGATAAAATTTCATATATTTACGCACACACATACTATACCCGTAACACACACAGACACAAAAAACATAGATTTTTCATAAAATTTACCTAAATTTATACATGTATTTGATAAAATTTTATATTTTACACACACTCTACCAATAACACACACATAGATTTTTAAAAAAATTTACATGTATTTGATAAAATTTATTATTTTTAGTTATTGCACACACAATCACTCAGAAATATTTTTCTACCTTAAGGTGTGTAATCCTAGCATGTATACTTTCGAATAGACTTGTGTCTGTGGAAATATTTTAGTTTTTCTCTAATACTTGCAATAATAATAATAATGGATTGAGTATGTGTGTAAAATTAATATCAAGGTATGACTAATAAATTTGCAATACACTTGCATAATTAACAAAGACTTTGCAATAAACGTGCATGATTAACAAAGACATGAATATAATATTAATAATAATAATAATAATAATAATAATAATAATAATAATAATAATAATAATAATAATAATAATAATAATAATAATAATTAATAATAATAATAATAATAATAATAATAATAATAATAATAATAATAAATAATGATAATAATAATAATAATAATAATAATAATAATAATAATAATAATAATAATAATAATAATAATAATAATAATAATAATAATATTAATAATAATAATAATAATAATAATAACAATAATAATAATAATAATAATAATAATAATAAATAATGATAATAATAATAATAATAAATAATAATTTTGATAATAACATCTTTGTTCTAGTGGAGTCCTGAGTCATCGTTCTAATCGTGTGTGATAGTCTTTGTCTTAAAAATAAATGATTGGTCTTTGTTCAAAAAAGTCATCGATGAGTCATACAAAGGGAGGGGGGGGCTAGTGCACAAAAAAATAATAACTCCTTATTTAAACTATGAGTCATCGATGAGTCTTTGTCTATATGTTTTGTTTAAATGTCTTTGTTGTAAATGTATTTATTTAAATATTTGTTTAAATGTATTTATTTAAATATTTGTTTAAATGTATTTATTTAAATATTTGTTTAAATGTCTTTGTTCAAAAAATGATGAGTCATATGTACTTTAATAATGAGTCATTGGCTTTGTTCCAAAAATGATGAGTCATATGACCTTGTTACTAAAAATAGAATGACCTCGACCTAGTTACAGCCGTTCCTATGGATGAGTCATCATGGAAAGAATCAGGAAAAAAATTCAAAAAAAAAATCGAAAAAAAAAATTCGAAAAAAAAATTCGAAAAAAAAAATTCGAAAAAAAAATTCGAGAAAAAGAAATTCGAAAAAAAAATTCGAAAAAAAAAAATCGAAAAAAAAATCGAAAAAAAAAATCGGAAAAAAAATCGAAAAAAAAAGTCGAAAAAAAATGAGTCATCGGGGGAGGAGTCATGGAGCACACTTGTCTCTACTAATTTGCTATCAGAATTCAATTAATTATTTGTTTAAATGATTCAAACTAAAATTTCCATCACCTCTGGAATAATAATTCTACAATCTCGTTGACAAAATGTGAAATATGAAAATTCCAAAATTGACTTCATCAAACTAACATTATAAGTAATAAAAATCACATAAACCAATAAAGTGGTTCCGCAAATAAACTATATAAAAATTTTTAAAAATTTATTTGATCAAAGATGCTGAACTGGATCCGTGATAAGATGATTTATGACGGCTATGTAAGGGAGTTGCATTAATATAAATAAATTTTTATTAAATAGTAACATTTTATTTCAACCGTAAGTAGAGAGATGTGAGCCCGCGAAACCATGAGCCCGCGGGGACAAAGAAATATACCCCCTCCCCCCTCGGTGTAAAATTTTTTATTTTTTAAAAGTACATGAGCCGGCGGGGAAAAAGACTTTTTTTTTCAAGGTCAAAGAATTTTTTTTTTAAATCATGAGCCCGCGGGGACAAAGGCAATTTTTTCAAATTTTAGAATTTTTTATAATTTTTAGAGTTCCCGCCAACAAAACCGATGCCTCATTTTGAAGTTCATTGCAATACCTTTCGAATGAGATCTAGACATCCTTATTATCATCATTATTGGTAAAGATATTATTATTTTTCAAAATATTATTTTTCAAGGTTAAATTTTTTTCTTTAAAAACATGAGCCCGTGGGGACAAAGACATTTTTTTTCAAGGTCGAATTTTTTTTTCAAGGTCATATTTTAAATTTTAAATTTACAGAGTTCACGCCTATGGAATTAATTAAACAATGACTTATTTTGAAGCCCACTGCGAGACCCTTCGAATGATGTATAGACATCTTTATTATCATTATTATTGGTAAAGATATTATTATTTTTTCAAAATATTATTTTTTCTTTAAAAACATGAGCCCGCGGGGATAAAGACATTTTTATTTGAAGGTTAAAATTTTTTTTCAAGGTCAAATTTTTTTTTCAAAGTCGAATTTTTTTTGCAAGGTCATATTTTAAAATTTAAATTTACAGAGTTCCCGCCAACGAAAATTCATCTTCGATGGCTAATTTGAAGCTCATAGCAATACCCTTCGAATGAAATATATCCATCCTTATTATCATTATTATTGGTAAAGATATTATTATTATTATTATTATTATTATTATTATTATTATTATTATTATTATTATTATTATTATTATTATTTGTATTATTATTATAATTTGCAAATATTCATAAAACTTAACTTCTACGTCAATTTCATGATTTTCAACATTTCATCATTTGCATGAATATTTTAATAATTTTCAATATTTCATAATTTCCAACTTTATCAACATTTTCATGATTTTCATAATTATTAATATTTTCATGGATTTTTAACATTTTCATAATTATTTCAGGAACATTTTCATCAAATATTTTTCAAAGTAATATTTTCAAAGAATTATTTCCAAAGAGTTTTTCAAAGTTCTTCTTTTTCTTCTTCTTCTTATTATTATTATTAAGAAGCGAAAGTC